>CM056728.1:75269223-75487669 GCA_029844215.1 Przewalskia tangutica
TCCCAACATAACAATACGTAAAGACCGGACGCCCCGCCTTCTCCTAAGCTCTGAATACAAAGCTACAACATATAGGCAACCCGCCTATTCTTCATTTAACTTCTTAGCGCCCAAAGTAACCGGGCGGCTAAGTTCCTTCGCTTCAAAACTCGCCACACCGTCCGGTGGTACTTTCAAGAAGGCCGATCACAACTCAACTCCAAGCGCTGCCGCGATTATCCGCCGCGATTCTCCGAAACGCCTAACTTCTTAGATGAGCTTTTCCTCATCCACATCGGAACAAGCTGAACTAATCATTCAACCTTGCGAACATCGTAACCAATCGACGCAACTTACACTTCCGCCTACAAGGCTTCATGCGACCTCGAACACCGAAATGGTAGCTTAAACGCTCCTCCACTGAGACAACAATCTTCACAACTACCCTCGAATTCCACATACCGCCCGAGGCGAATGCGATTCGAGACTCACCGAGTCCTTAACTCTGCTCGTAAAACTTCGGAAACAAAAACAGCGAACTGGCTCCATTTATGCGCCATAAGGTGAAGGTAGGCACCGTGCAGCCTTACAACCTACGATAAATCAACATCGCCGAGTGAGCGGTCCCACCGAAGAACACGATGGCTGCCCCACGTCGACCGACCACCGGTCGAACGCATCCACGAACTCGTGACGGGTTAACTACACTTGGGCCTAACACCGTGACCTTCCTGAGGCGGGACCACCACAACCAGGCTACCACCAAACATGCCGCGGTTGACCCGCAACGCGGCCTCAACCCGACCCGCAAGCGCAAAATACTATCTCTGGAAGGAACAATTTTACTAAACATGTTACGAAAACCTAGGGTCTTCTTAGCTCAACTACCCTCTTTCATTTCATACCACCAGGGACCTATCCCAAACATAGCTTTCACGTGCACTATGCACTCAGTGAGGATCAAACATAACACTACACCTTTACTCGAGATGGCCTTACCTCTAAGGTCCAGACGTATAACACTCTAAGGCTCACACCTTCTATCCCCAAAATCTTACCGGTTAACCCACCATGATTTCTAATCACAACTACCACACCGCTATCGAACATAGCACTTAAGGTATACTCGCCTTGAAAGTTACCGAAGGACCTCCGCTCGCCCTTCTCGCGTCCTGGTTAACCCGTCGATCTCTACGTTTCTCGCCGCGTATAAGCCGTTCATAGGCCATGCTCACGCCAGGCAAGAATTACTTTGTACAACCTCTCTTTAGATAGTCATCAAGACTCGTTACATCGGTATTTTCTCACGTAGCTACATCCATAGCTAGTAACGGTCGCTCTCCGCAATCTATATTCTCTGCTCCCAATCGTGGAACCAAGGTTCAAATATCACGGCCGCAGTAGGAATCGCCGCCAGCTAAACTCTTTTGGGGCTAGCGACGGCGCAGAAATCCCCGAATGAAGCACCATCCAAGGTGATAATTGGGCCTGTGCCCACGTAACCCTCTGAACTCAACTCGCAGCTCCCTCCGCTGCCTTGCCCTCCTGGGCCCGGGGTGCCCTACGCGGAGGCATAACGATAAGGGAAAGAATTTCGTCAGAGGGTCCAACTTACAACACCGCCTAAGGCACGATCTCAGTGAGAAGAATAGAAACCATCCTAAATATCCTATAGCCTCACGATCATTGGCGTGGTGCACAACACACCGATAATCAAGACTCTATCTGATACGGCTCGTAGACACTTTCCGAGGATTAATCGCGCTCGATACCACTTTTGTCACGACCAAATCGGCCCGTGGATCGGTGCCTTACCCGCACCTAGTGACACAACATCGAGTAATCACGAGACATAAAACAACAACATGAGATAACGAAATATAAAACAATAATCAGAAAACTTGCCTTCGGCATATATATAACCATCAACTTTTTACAAATGAACAACTTAATCCTTTTTACCAACCCCGCCACAACAAGATTCCTCACTTAAGAATGATCGACCACAATGGCGACAGGAGCCAAACCCTCGAATGTAAACACTTACTACAGGGACTATACCACCGATAAGCCTCCGAGAAACGGAGCTTCCCAAACGCCAATCAGGACTCGAGCTAGGATCAACGATCGATGTACCTCAACTCGCGGCAGATGAACGCAGCCCCGGGCGAGGTCGACAACAGTACCGAGTATGTGAAACTAAAAATATCAGAAATGAAATCATAATAGTCTATAAGCGAGACATGTATGATAACCAAACTACGCTCACAATAATAAGCAAATATGTCGTCGTGACTCACGCCTCAAGTCATCACTCAAATATAACAATGGGTCTCACGCCCACAACATCAATCATGCCCGTGGAATACCTTCCTCACCGCTGCAGCTTTATGATATAAAAGCACCAAGGAACACACATGAACACCGTGTCCCACTGCGCATAATAACACGTATGTAGGTACAAGGCATAGCCGACTACTAACACCCACAGCACCAACAAGGTCATGAATCGTATCATAAGATTCGTCTGCGTCACATGATCAAAGCCGACCACTTGCCCGCAAAGATCTAATGTGCGCGTTCAGCTCGAACTTTCCGCGACTCGCATAGGCCAATCAGACGCCCGCATGAGGTATAACCCCGCATCGAGGGTAGCTACTCCCAGCCGCCCCGACTCGCCGCCCGCACGCCACGCGACCGCATGACCACAAGGGCCGATCTCAACTCGAACTCCCGCAGCTCCGCATAGGCCCTCGACCCGCATAGGTAGTCTCAATCATAGGTCCATCGACCCGCCCGAGTCTACTCCCGCACGGAGGCGCTTAACCCGGAATCATCTCAAGAGATGAGTGATGTATAATACTATCATAACTTATCGTTAAACAACATAAGCACAACAAATGAAAACCCCTCTACAAAACATCACAAGATACTAACACACGTAGCATCCTAGCATGTTTACTTATCAATCAACAAGAAAGTATTACAAGGCTATAACAAACCAACACAATCAATTTATACACACAAGGTACTTTAGTTAACAAGTTCGTATCTACCCCGAAAGTACTTCATACATTAAATCTTTAAAAAGATCCGTGGCTAGCACATAACTCACACAATACCCGGAGTATAAAATAGAGTGACTGGCCCTTTTAAGAAAACTAAAACTCTTACCTTTGTAAAATCAAGTAACAACATTATTTTCCAAACGCCCAAGTTTGCCTAATTTCAAATGTTCACGTTTCTTATTTTAGAAAGGTTTAGTGTTCATAGCCTTTTTCATTTAAGAATATAATTTCTTTTAAACAACTGAGAAACATAAGTCTTATATGTGAGTAGGATATTCTGTTTACAACAATCTTATTACAAACATGATCTAGGAAATATCATTTTGTCTCATCTTAGCTTCTATGCGGATGGAAGTTTCTACTGGTTTTAATAATACTTAATCACAAAACATTTCCTTTTATTAACGCCGCAGATGGTTTGTCGATACACATTCGATTTTCAAAATCAAAAACATTCTTAAGACGTTATACCTAACTTTCCATAAAGCTAGTATAACTCTTAAGTTTTCAAAACACATCAAGTATTACCTCTTCTTTCAAAATGAATCAAAACCTTTGAAATACTTCAAGTTCTTTTATTAACACATAACAAGTCGCTTATAGTTCAAATCACCCTTTAAAAACCACAAGTATTTTCTTACTAACATAAAGTCGTTATAACCAACTTCCCATAAAGCCGTTATAACACTTTATGTTTTAAACCAATCAAATACATTTAGCACACGTGACGCCTACCGCACTACATAGTTCACATATATCATGCCGGGAAGAGATAGGAAGAGGTTCACATACCTCGCGACAGTATCGACTAATAGCAAACGCCCAAGTACTCCCAACCGCCTGGCTACTCCTTAAGCCAAGTAACGCGCCACACGTAGTACTTCAACCTATAAGGCCACAAGCGCGCTTTATTAACATCGTAGAACATTCTACCAAAAATTCGCAAAGACTCCCGCAACAAACAGAAATCTCCTCTCTAACTGGCCGCTACCAAGCCAACCGGGGGTTACACATCTAACCCGAACGTGCAATTCTACTTACGTAAAAGCTACACAAGCTTCATCAGAATACACCCCATGTAAAAACAGCTCATTCTTCAGCTTAAGTCAAAAGACATCACACAAGCTATGTTCGATTATATACATAGTATACTTCAACTATAATTTCCTACAACATGTAATATCCAATTACAATAGGGGACAAGATATTTACCTCGATAAGCCCATAATTATCCAAGTATAAAGTCGATCCCGGCAATCGCTTAGCTCCAACTCCGAGCGCCCAACCCGCTCTAAACCACCCTTAGAAGTTCTAACCAACTTCTACACAATACTCCAACGGACTATGGAGATTTTCCTAGGGTTTCGGTTTTGTGGACGGGAAGTATAATAGTATTTCCTGCTTTTCAGATAGGTATAACCTTAGAATACCACAAGGTATAAGGCTAAGGTATTGGGCATTATAACAATACTTTTGAGAGTATTTCAACCAAGGGGTACCACGAGAACACCCCAAGGTGGGGTGCTCCGGCGAAGGGCCTACTAGGAAGGGAGAGGGTGCTCTCGGCCACAAGGCCACATGAAAGGGGAGGGAGGCTCTTGGGCGAGAGTCAACAAGAGGAGGAGAGGGGTTCTCAAGACTTAGAGATTTGAGGATGAAGAAGTCTTCAAAGGGAGTGGGGTATTTATAGGGTAAGCAAAGGCCAACCAAGGGCCAAGATCTAGCCAAGTGCTATGCAAGTGTAGGCCAAGATGTGCCCAAGTGCCCCTAGTCCCTACTCCACAAATCCTCACAAAATATCTCACCAACTTGACCCTTCAAACGCCCGCGGTGGCCGTCTAACTCCACCAACTCAGGTGACAAGTGTCGCCTCTCGTTGGTCCAAAACATTTCATCTCTCGGAAAAATCCGCAAAAATAAGAAAAGACATAGCCTAATTTTCCTCGCAGTTATGTAAAACGTTTAAAAAACGACTTAATTCCAGACTGTGCCCAAACGTCATTCGCCAAGCCACCCAGTGGGTGACACGTGTCACCCTCCTAATGGCCCAAAATAAAACATCTTCCGAAAATATCCACAATGGCCAAAATCTCGAAAACAAAGTGGGCCCCACAAAACCGTAAATTTCTCCCGTGGGCCCCACGTGACCATTTCCGAAAATAAAATTCCATATTTTTCAAATATTCCAGGAAGTCCGAATACCAAATCTGGGAATCCAATTCCCATTAACGAACCTTTTTCCTTCACAAAAACCGGAAACTTTTCCGTGGAAAAATCACCTCTTTCTTCCTTTCCAATCTTTCTGTCGTATTCTCGTACGTACGCCCTCGCATACATACCCAGGAACTACGGGGTATAACACCCTGGGCATAAGCCCTATCAACTCTATGAGTCTGACTAGTAGCTCCTGCTACTCCTTTGCCCTTCTCCACGCCGCCTCCTGAGGCATAATCGTAACACAAAATTACGCTGAGAGGAATTATCTTACTAACACGGCTCTAGTGGCACGATCTCAGAGTGAGAAGAATAGAAACCAACTCCTAAATGTCCCGTAGCCTCTGTTTATGGTTGTGGCTCGCAACAAACCGATAATCAAGACTCTACTAGACACGGTCAGTAGACATTCCAGGATCGATCGCTCGATACCACTCACGCCCGAACCTGCCGTGATGGTGCCTATCTGGGCACCCTTCTACCTTAACAACACAAGTAAATCATGGAAATTAAATAACACCCCTTTTTTTTTCCAACATACGTGCAAGGGCAAAGCGGACAAGGCTGCCATAATATACATAATCAAAAGACACTACACTGTACATGAGTCCAATCCCACATATGAATATGCACTCTAAGAGTTATATCGAAATACGACGACAAGGCCCCGCTGCACTCCATAACCGCATAAAAGCACATCAAGGAACTATACCAAAAGATAAACTCCCGAGCAGAGGAGCTATCCAAAACTCCGAAAGGCGGTCCTACACTGCAGATCACAAAATCAAGCGTACCTAAACTCAAGCGATGAACGCAGCCTCAAGCGAGGTCGACGAAGAATGTACCAAGTATGTGAAACAGTAAGTACTGTAATGAAATCATAACAGTCTAAACAAAACATGAGACATGTATGATAGCCAACCTACAGTACACAATACATAAGCAGTCATATCAAGTCAGGGACGCATGCCCTCAAAGTCACTACTCAAATATAACTATGGGTCTCACGCCCATAATATCAATCATGCCCGTGGAATCCTTCCTCACTGCCGGCAGTCCATGATATAATATAAACACCAATAAGCATATCCAAGGAGTATCCCTCGTGGTCACATGCCCCAGAATCCCACATCGTATAAGCATGACCATGGGATAATACAAACAAATCCGGGAATCAAACCCGCTCCTGGTCACATTCCCCGGAATCCCACATCGTATAAGCATGTCCAAGGAGTATCCCTCGTGGTCGCATGCCCCGGAATCCCACATCGTATAAGCATGACCATGGGGTAATACAAATAAATCCGGGAATCTAACCCGCTCCTGGTCACATGCCCCGGAATCCCACATCGTATAAGCATGTCCAAGGAGTATCCCTCGTGGTCGCATGCCCCGGAATCCCACATCGTATAAGCATGACCATGGGGTAACACAAATAATGGAAGCATACCCGTGGAATCCCACCTCACTGTCGGTACGTCCAAGTAAACTTACAACAAGGCAGCCGACCCTCCAACCGAGAGTCGCGGCAACGTAATAAAACATAATACTTGTACTCAAATGCTATCACCAGCACACATTGGCAATTCTCAATTAAACAAGCCAAAGTACTTATCAAGACACACATAGAATAATTCTCAATTAAACAAGCCAAAGTACTTATCAAGGCATACATAGAATAATTCTCAATTAAACAAGCCAAAGTACTACGTACGTACATTCTTTTCCAAAGACTCCTTTTTATGTAAAACCCCAAGATACTAACACCCGTAGTATCAATGTATGTCTATTTTTCAAAGTAAGTTACTACACTTTTAGAAAACTCATTTCAAAGCTTGAAATCAAGTAACTTCAAATTTTCACAATCTAGGCAACTCATGCCCATTAATCAAAATAGACAACCTTCTTAACCTTCCATAAAGCCGTTATAACCAACTTCCCATAAAGCCGTTATAACCCTTTATGGTTTTAGACATATTCATTCCTTTTATAACCAAGAGACTTATACTTTTAAAACCAAGTATCAATACTTACAAATCAAGTTCTCAACTTTCCAAATACTTCAAGTCTCTTATTATTTAGAAAACAAGTTTCTTCTACTTTTAAACCTCAAGTAATTCACACCTTTAAAACAAGTTACTTCTCTTAAATCATGTCATTTCTCCTCTCTTAAAACAATTAAGTAAATCACTCCTTTGAGCCTAAAGTCATTATAACGACCCTTAGGTTTTGGAACTAAGGCACTAGCCAAAAGATTTGGAAACCACTTCCTTTACAAGACTCTATGTACTTGAAGTAAAATACTTTCACTTTTAAGAATCCAACTTCACTAAGGCAATGGATTATACAACTTACAATTTAAACATCAAAGTACAATCAAGGAAGTACATAGAACAAATTCTATTTTAGGCAATCCAAATACAACCAAGGAATGGATCATTTAAGGAGTAGGACATACTTTCTTTATCTTAAGGAATCATGCTAGAAGAGGAGATAGTTCACATACCTTTTCGGCTAAATCCACAAGCTAAGCCGAATACGCCGCACGTAGAAGTGTCAACTGTTATACCCCGTAGTTCCAGAGTATGTATGTGAGGATGTACGTACAAATGTTTAAGCCCTAATTAGGTTAAGGTTGAAATTTTGAATTTCCAACGGAAAGGATTCCGAACCTTGTGAAGAAAATTCTACGTTTTTAATATTTTAACCAATTACGGATTTTTTTCCGAGAGATGAAATATTTTGGATCAATAGGAGGACGACACGTGTCACCCCTAGGGGGGCTAGGTTGGCCGAAATTCATGTGACAAGTGGCCAAGACAAGTGGCCAAGTCTTGCATGATATTTTGTGTGGACAAGTGGCTTGTGGGACCCCCACACACTTGTCCCCAATCTCAACCACACACTTGCCTTCATCCTAGCCCTTGGTTGTCCTATATATGCACCCTTTGTTGATGAAATCTTCCACACTTAGATATTTCAAGACTTGAGAAATATTTTCATCTCCCTCCCTCTCTCCTAGCTCTCGTCGAACACCTCCCTCTCTAACCTAACATTGTCCAATAATTCCTAAACTCCTAAGTGTTCTTCCCTAGTGTATTAGGAAGACTATTAACCAAAAGTTAGGAAAGATTTCACATCCCTAGCCACAAAAAGCCACCTTGGCCGAGAGCTCTTGGAAGGAAAACCTTAGTGTTCTTCACTTGTTTGAGTTGGTTCTTGAAGAGATGATGGTTAGGAGCTTCTTAGGGTGATTTTTGGTGGGTTGGAACACAAAGGATTTGGAGCTAAGACTTTCTTGGAGCGACATTAAGTTCTTGGATAATTTTGGGCTATTTGAGGTAGTGAATCTTAAACCTCTTTGTGAATTGGTCATTATACATATATTATAAGTATATTATGGAGTAAAGTTTGGAAGAGTTGGATCTTGTTAACTTGTTAAAAGAAAGGATTGACTTTTAGCCATTAAAATGGTAAAAACGTATCCAACGTATCAAACGTATCTTACTTGTGAAGAAGTAATTAACAATGTAACTATAACTTATATTAAGAATGGAATATAAGTGGATGACTAATGAAGTAATTGGATAAGTAAAATGGACAAAGTTGGCCAAGGACCCCAACTTAAGGACTGTATTTACTTTGGACTGTATTTACTTTGGACTGTATTTACTTTTGGATCAGATGACGTTAAGGGAAGATTTTTAAATCGCGTTCCGTTTGGGCGTGTGATCCCCTTTTTAATTATTGTATTGTATTGTTAAGGGGAAGATTGTTAAATCGCGTTCCGTTTGGGCGTGTGATCCCCTTCTTTATGTTGTTTAATTATTACGCCTTTATATGACATATAAATTACGTTATTCGCCTTGGAGAAAGATGGAAAAGTGAGTAAAACGGGGAAATGCTGCCCAAATTTCCGTAGAATAGGAAATCTTACTTAGAAGAGTTCTACGACAAACTAGAAGTTAATCGGCGTATTTTGACTATTATAGGTTGACCCTCTACGTGCGACATATCCGACTTGGCAAGTGGATTTAGCCGAGGAGGTATGTGATTCTTCCTATCCTCTTGAGCATGATATTTGTAAAATATATATAGTACGGTAGACGTACGTGTGTTGACTAAATTTTGCTTTACTTTGATGTCTTTTGACTTGAGTTTTAAATATCAAAAATCTTGAAGTATTTCAAAAGAGTTATGAATCATTTTTGGAAGAAAAGAAATACTTAGTTTTAAAAAGGCTTAAGTGTTATACTAGCTTTATGGGAAGTTAGGTATAACGACTTAGGAAAGATAAAAGGAACGGTTTACTTATTTGTTTATAAAAGCCTTGTAATGATTCTGAAGGTGTGGTAAGTTGGTTTGATAAGTAAACATGTTATGATGTTGCGTGTGTTAGTGTCTTGTGATGTTGTATAAGGGGGTTACTCTTGTTGAGCTTACGTTGTTTAACGATAAGCCCGTTGTGCTGGTATTATATCACTTACCCCCCCTGACTTGTTATGAGTCGCGGGTTAGCTACCGTCACGAGGAATACCTCATGCGGGTCCACGTGACCTATGCAGAGTCGCGGAGTTCGGTGATTGATCACTCCGGGTGTGTTACGCCGATGCGAGGGATACCTCATGCGGTCCATAGGACTATGCGGACTTCGGGGGTCCAGGATAATGCCGCAGGTTAGCTACCCCCGATGCGAGGAATACCTCATGCGGGCCTATGCGGACTGCGGGAGTTCCAGGATTAGGCACGCATAATGATACTATGGGAGAATGGCCTTTCTTCGATCATTAGCGGCCTAGAAAAGACCAGTTATGTTATATTTATTTTGCTCGTTATCTTTGGCACTATGTGCAGTTACATTGGTTGTTTCGTACATATTTGTAAAATTGGTTTTAAAATGATATGATTTCATTTAAGTACTTTACAGTTTCACATACTTGGTACTTGTTGTACTGACCTCCTTCGGGGGGCTGCGTTCATGCCGCAGGTAAGGGAAAGCAGGTGGTAGATCCTCATTCTTAGGATCTTTACTCTGGTGTCAGGAGCTCCATTTCTCCGGAGGCTCGACTTTTGGTACGACTCTCCCTGATGTTGTAGATATTTTGTACATTCAGGGTATGGCGGGGCCCTGTCCCGCCATAGTTGTTTACTTCCTTAGAGGTCTGTAGTCCTGTTGTAAAGGTCGGGATGTAACTGTTCACTTTGGGTATATATATATACATGCCGAAAGGCAACTTTTCTTGGATAAACTGTCTTTCATTTTATACTGTTTCATGTCATGATTTTATTTCCGCTGGTTACTCTGATGTATATCTACTTGGGTGCCCGGGGTAAGGCACCAGTCACGGGCCCGGGATCGGGTCGTGACAAAAGTGGTATCAGAGCAGTTAATCCTCGGAAAGTGTCTACAGACCGTATCTAGTAGAGTCTTGATTATCGGTGTGTTGTGCACCACATCAATAATCAGGAGGCTACAGGATATTTAGGATTGGTTTCCATTCTTCTCACTCTGAGATCGTGCCTTAGAGCTGTGTATTAAGTTGGACCCCCTCTGACGTATTTCTCTTTGTACCAGCTATGCCTCCACGCAAGGCAACCCGGGCCCAGAAGGGCAAGGCAGCTGAGGGAGCTGCTAGTATGACACAGAGGGCCACGAGGGCACAGGCCCAGTCCTTACCAGAGGTGGTGCTACAGACGGCGAGTTCCACGACGCCACCAGCCCCAGCAGAGTTTAGAGCCGCAACAGAGGCTACTGAGGCCACAGTACCTGCGCCTCCAGTCCCACAGCCTGGAGCGGAGGAGATGGGGTACAAGGAGATGGCGCCATCGCCGGATCGTGGCCAGACATGAGGATAGGCTGGATGCAGCAGTTCCAGTTCCAGTTCCGGTAGTACCCGTGGTTCACCCGAGGTCGGATAGTTTGAGACTACGGGATTTCCTGAGTTGCAGCCCGCCAGAGTTCTACGGGTCGAGGCCTGAGGATGATCCGCAGGAGTTCATCCGACAGTTACAGCGGATCATGAAAGTGATCAAGGCTTCGGAGACCGAGTCAGTGGTCTTAGGTTCACATCGGCTGCGTGATACTGCAGTCGACTGGTTCGATTCGTGGGAGCTGTCCCGGGGAGAGCATGCGCCTCCGGCTGTTTGGGACGAGTTCTCAGAGGCATTTCTCACTCACTTCTTGCCTCCACAGATGAGGAGGGCACGGGCCGACAAATTTTTGATGCTGAGACAGAGAGGGCGCACAGTTCGGGAGTACAACGTGGAGTTCGATTCGTTGGCTCGATATGTCCCTGCGTTGGTAGCAGATATGGAGGACAGAGTGCACCGCTACGTCACGGGGCTTGATGACTACTTGGCAGAGTCTTGCTCGGGTGTAGCTCTTCAGCCGGGCATGGACATTGCCCGCATGCAGGCTCATGCACTTGGGTGTGAGGAGCGTAGAGGCCGACGGGTTGACAGATATCAGCAGCAGAAGAAGGCCAGGACGGCAGGATCTTTTGGTAGCTCTCGGGGTGGACGGCCTCAGCAGCAGACTAGATTTGCACCGCAGCCAGCTCAGAGCACTCCTACACCGTCTTCAGGGCAGATATTGGGGCGTGTCGGCCCTGTGGCTTCGGACTTCCAGGGCAGCAGGGATACTAGACGATCGAGACCACCCTCCACTCAGTGGCCGTCGGTAGATCCCATTTCGAGATGCGGTGATACCTCGTGAGCTTGTTTTACTTGTGGCGGCAGGTCATATTTCGAGGAACCGTCCCAGGCAGGCGATGCGGATGGTAGGGCTCGGCTACGTGGTCTTTGCCGGGTCTTCATCTACTGCGATTACTCGCCCGAGGCGGTGCTCATGGACCAGGTCGCGGCAGGTCGTGGCAGGGTCCCGATTCAGCCGGTCCTCGAACGCATTTATGCCTTGTCCAGCCGCCAGGACCAGGAGGCATCACCGGATGTCGTCACAGGTACTTTATCAATTTCTTGTTATGACGTGTATGCCTTGATAGATCCGGGTTCTACTCTGTCCTATATATCTCCCCTTATTGCTAGTAGGATAGGGATAGAGCCTGAGTCCATAGACCCCTTCGAGGTAGCTACACCAGTGGGTGATTCGGTAGTAGCTCGGCGGGTATATAGGGCTTGCCCGGTGACTATATGCAGTCGTCAGACCCTAGCCGACTTGATAGAGTTGGATATGACCGATTTCGATGTGATCATGGGTATGGATTGGCTAGCTTCTTGCTACGCCAATGTGGATCGCAGGAGAGGTTGGTGCAGTTCGCTTTCGGGAGCCGGTTATTGAGTGGGAGGGGAACACTGTGTCGCCGAGGGGTAGGTTTATTTCTTACCTCAAGGCTAGGAAGATGGTGCAGAAGGGGTATATCTACCATCTCATTCGGGTATTTGATACTGAGACTGCGATACCAGATTTTCGATTCCGGTAGAGTCAGAGAGTTCCCAGATGTGTTTCCAGACGACCTCCCGGGTATCCCTCCTGAGAGGGAGATTGAGTTTTGTATCGATGTGTTACCAGACACTCGGCCTATTTCCATTCCGCCATACAGAATGGCACCTGCCGAGTTGAGAGAGTTAAAGGACCAGCTGAGAGATTTGCTGGAGAAGGGCTTCATCAGGACTAGTGTTTCTCCCTGGGGAGCGCCGGTATTGTTCGTGAAGAAGAAGGACGGGACGCTGCGCATGTGTGTTGATCTACACGGTGAACAAGGTGACTATTAAGAACAGATACCCCCTTCCCAGGATTGATGATTTGTTTGACCAGTTGCAGGGTGCGAGATGTTTCTCCAAGATTTATCTGCGATCGGGCTATCATCAGGTGCGAGTTAGAGAGACGGATGTCCCTAGGACTACATTCGGACGTGACGCACTATGAGTTCGTGGTTATGTCTTTCGGTTTGACCAATGCTCCGGCGGTATTTATGGATTTGATGAACCGAGTGTTCAAGCCATTTTTGGATACGTTTGTGATAGTACTCATTGATGATATCTTGGTTTATTCTCGCTCAGAGCAGGAGCATGCGGAGCATTTGAGGACGGTGCTGAGAGTTCTCCAGAACCGTTGTTGTACGCCAAGTTTTCGAAGTGTGAGTTCTGGTTGACTTCGGTGGCATTTCTTGGGCATATTGTCGGGGCCGATGGTATTCGGGTGGATACGGCCAAGATCGAGGCAGTCAGGAGTTGGCCTAGACCAACTACTCGACAAGGCGCCAGCTTGACTACGGGCCTTGCGAGTTATTATCGCGGTTCGTGGAGAAGTTTGCTTTATTTACGCACCATTGACTAGGTCGACTCGGAAAGCGGCTAAGTTTGATGGTGATGCTTGTGAGCAAGGTTTCCAGCTACTGAAAGAGATATTGATGACCGCCCCGGTTCTTACTCTTCCAGAGGGCCTAGACGGCTATGTGGTGTATTGTGATGCGTCAGGCGTCGGGCTTGGATGTGTGTTGATGCAGCAGGGTAAGGTTATAGCACGCGATCTCGGCACCAAGAAGCATGAGAAGAACTACCCCACCCATGATTTGGAGTTGGCAGCGGTAATTCACGCCTTGAAGATCTGGAGGCACTATTTGTATGGAGTTCATGTGGATATTTTGTTATACCCCGTATTTCCAGAGTATGTACGTGAGGGCGTACGTATAAAAGTTTAAGCCTTAAGTAGGCAAGGGTCGAAATTTTGTTCACAACCCACGAAAAGAATCGTTTTCCGACGAAACGTTTTCCAAAACTTGCGAAGGGAAAATTACGGCTATGTCATTTATTATTTTTGCGGATTTTTCCGAGAGATGAAATATTTTGGACCAACGAGAGGGCGACACTTGTCACCCTCAAGTGGACGATTTTGTGGGCGTTTTCTTGCACGTTTTTGGCCTTGTTTTTGGTCAAGGGTTTGGTAGGATATTTTGTGTAGTTGATGAACAAGTGGGACCCACAAACACTTGTCCAAATCTTGACCCTACACTTGCCCACCACTTGTCTTAATCTTGGCCATTGATTGGCCTATAAATACCCCCCTTTGTTGAAGACTTCTTCATCCACAAAAATTTCCTAAGTCTTGAAAACCCATTCTCCCTTGGTGGCTCACCCAAAGAGCCCCTCCCCCTTGAGAGGCCTTTTGGCCGAGAGGTACCCCCCTTCCTAGTAGTGCTAGCCGAGGGTACCCCCCCTACCTTGAAGCTCTCGTAAAATACCCCCCCCCCCCCTTGGTAGAAAAGTATTCTCCAAGTATTGTTACTATTCCAAAATACCTTGGCCCAAATACCTTGTAGTATTCCAAGGTTACCCCTATACTAAAAGCCCAAAAATACTATTATACTTCCCTTCAGTCACAAAAACGAAACCCTAAGGAAAATCTTCATAGTCGGTTGAAGTATTAAGAAGTTGCGTAGAACTTCTAAGGGTTGTTTGGAGCGGTTGGAGCGCCTGCAGTAGGAGCTAAACGTTGCTCGGAATCGACATTAAAACTTGGATAATTTTGGGCTTACCGAGGTAAATACTTTGTCCTTCTATTGTAATTGGAAATTACATCGTAGTAATATAGAAATGAGTATAAGATATAGAAGGATGGTATAAGAGAAGAGAATTGAACTGAAATCACATCGGAAGAATATTAAAGAAGAAGATTAAATCAGACTTACATAGAGTGTATTCTGATGAACTTGTGTAGTTTGTGCAGTGGAAGTCTGCCCAATTTTCCGTAGAATCTTGTATCTAGATTTATCCTGAGTAGTCTAGACATTGATAGACTTGTATAACCGTTATAGGTTGGAAGTCGCGAGTAGCGTATTCTACTCGAAGGGTGGAAAAGGCTAGCAGGATTACAGTACTTTGGAGCTATTTGCTAATAGTCGATAAATCGTCGCGAGGTATGTGATTCTTCCTATCCTCTTGAGCATGATATTTTAAAAGAATGTATATATAGTACGGTAGACGTACGTGTGTTAACTGAACGTGGTTTTACTCTGATGTCTTTAGACTTGAGTTTTAAATAATAAGAATCTTGAAGTATTTCAAAAGAGTTAAGAAACCTTTTTGAAAGAAGAGTAATACTTGGTTTTAAAAGCTTAAGAGTTATACTAGCTTTATGGGAAGTTAGGTATAACGACTTAAGAGAGATAAAAAGAATGGTTTATTGATTTTAGAAGTTAAGAGACTTGATCTTAAAAGATAAGAGACTTGGCTTAATTAAATTAATATGAATTTTGTTAAAAAGTGTGAAACCTCATTCGTGAGTAATGAGTACTTGGTTTTCAAAAGGGATAATGTTTTACTGATTTCGGAAATCAGAATAAGTATCGAACGAACCATCGCGTTAATAAAGGGAAATATATTGACTAATTAAGTATTATTAAAACCAGTAGAAACCTCCATCTGCATAGAAGCTAAGATGAGACAAAATGATATTACATTTCCTAGATCATGGCTGCTTTAATAAGATTGTTATAAACAAGAATAACCTACTCACACATAAGGCATATGTTTCTCAAATTGTTTAAAAGAGAATTATCTTATTACGTGATTAAGACTATGAACTACTAAACCTTTCGAAAATGAGAAACTTGAGTATTTGAAATTAGGCAAACTTGAACGTTTGGAAAAGAATGTTGTTACTTGATATTACAAAGAGAAGTGTTTTGGTTTACTTAAAAAGATAGTCACTCTATTTTTATACTACGGGTATTGTGTGACTTCTATGAAAGAACCGGATCTTTTAAAGAGTTAATGTATGAAGTACTTTGGGGACAAAAACCCGAACTTGTTAACATAAAGTAGAAAGTACCTTGTGTGAATAACTTGATTGTGTTGGTTTGTGATAGCCTTGTAATACTTTCTTGTTGATTTGATAAGTAAACATGTTAGGATGCTACGTGTGTTAGTATCTTGTGATGTTTGTGTAAAGGGGTTTCCCTTGTTGTGCTTATGTTGTTTAACGATAAGTTGTTGTGTTAGTATTATATCACTCACCTCTTGACATGATACCGGGGGTTAAGCTGCCCTCCGATGCGGGGTAGACTCAGGCGGTCTGGGACCATGATTCGAGAATACCTCATGCGGGTCCAGGGGACCTATGCGGAGCGACGAGTTCCGTGTTAGTGTGCGGCCTTTGTGGTCATGCGGTGCATGTGGCCATGCGGATCGTGAGTCGGGGCGATGTCGGGAGTAGCTACCCGATGCGGGTTATACCTCATGCGGGCCTATGTGAGTGGCCTATGCGAGCTGCGGAAGTTCGGATTAGACGCGCACATTTGATCTCGCGGGCGAGTGGCCAACCGATCATGTGGCGGTCTAGATGCACCTCGTGATACGATTTATGACCGTTGGTATGCTGGTGTTAGTAGTCGGCTATGCCTTCGTACTTACCCCGTACGGTTTTATTATGACACAGGTGGGACCTTGTGTTCATGTGTATTCCTTGATGTTTTATATCATAGACTGCCGGCAGTGAGGAAGGTATTCCACGGGCATGATTGATGTTGTGGGCGTGAGACCCATAGTTATATTTGAGTGATGACTTTGAGGGCGTGAGTCCCTGACTTGACATGACTGCTATTATTATGATGAACTGTAGTTTGGTTATCATACATGTCTCCTGCTTTATATAGCCTACTATGATTTCATTTACAGTATTGTCACGACCCGACCTCGGGCCCGCGACTGGTGCCTTACCCCGGGCACCCTAGTGATACAACATCAGAGAAAATCAGCGGAAATAAAAACTTAAACAGGAAACAAGATACATCATAAGAAAATAGGCCAACCAAAACGGTCGCCTTCATGTATATATACATAACCGAACAGCATAATCCTTTACAAACCACGCCCACAACAAGATTACTGCACTCTAAGAGTGTAATAACAACTATGACGGACGGGGCTCGCCATACCCCAATGTACAAGAACCTACAACTCGTGGAAACATACCAAAAGATAAGCCTCGGAGAAGCGGAGCTTCCCAATACGCTGAATCGTGATCCTATGAGCGAGGATCCACAACCGATGTACCTCTACTGCGGCATGAACGCAGCTTCAAGGAGGTCGATGCAACATGTACCAAGTATGTGAAACTGAAAATACTGTAATGAAATCACATTTCATCATTTTATAAAACCATTTCGCAATAAGTAAACAGTTATGTCAAGTAAGGGGACGCATATCCCCAGAATAATCACTCACACATAACTATGGGTCTCACGCCCATAATACCACTCATGCCCGTGGAACTCATTCCTCACTGCCGGCAGTACATGATGTAAAACAACACCCATATGTGAACCTGAACACTAGATCCTGCCTGCGTCATCAAAACCGATCGGGCCAAGTAGAATAGCTAACTACCAGTCCAAAAGATAGTCATATCCCATCACGGGCAAGGTACGGAAGCCAACTACCAGTCCAAAAGCTAGCCACGCAACTGGCCGAGGCAAGTATCTTAAGCTAACGTACAATAGCCTACCGTTTCACAAGATATGACCGAGGCAAGTATCTTAAGCTATCTACCAGAGGCTACCGGTACACGAGAAAATGACCAGAACAAGTATCTAAAGTGTGCTCGAACCACACGCATGTCAAGCCCGCGTGATCGCTCGTCACCGCGGCAAGCTTCATGGATTAGCGGTCCATGGACTAACAATCTGAACCTCACAATGACCGCATGCCCCGGCATCTCACCTCGGAAGTCATGGCCATGAAACCATCCTACTGGACGCATGCCCGTGGACCATCCATCGTGTCAGCATGTCCAAAGGAAATCAATCAGATAGCCGGCCCTCCCAGAGTCACGCAGCATGCAAAACAACGATCAATACTCAAAGTGGACGCATACTCGTGGACCACCCAACGTCAGTATGTCCAATCAATCAATCAGATAGCCGGCCCTCCCAGAGAGTCACGACAGCATATCAACAAAACACTTGCACATCAAAGACTATCACAACAAGCATAGGCAAGTTCAACATACATTCATTTTAATCAACAATCCGGTTTCAAACCCAAAATACTACATACTTTCATTCTTTCAAAAGACCTCTTTTACGTAATACCACATGATACTAATACTCGTAGTATTAAAAAAAAACACGTTTTCCTTTCAAACCAAATTACTACACCTTCCGAAAATCGTTATAAGATTTTCTTTTAAAATCAAGTACTTTATACTTTTTAAAACCAAGTGCTTTTCTTTTAAACAACATCAAGTATACTCTTTAAAACCCAATAACTTACTCTTTCCAAAACAAGTAACCTATACTTAAATCAAGTTACTTCTCCTTTTCCGAAAACAAGTTGTTTATAAGTCAAGTCTCTTATCTTTCAAGATCAAGTCTCTTAACTTTCAAAATCAAATCTTTCTTTTATTTTCATAAAGTCGTTATAACTAACTTCCCATAAAGCCATTATAACACTTTATGTTTTAAATAAACAACATTCATTTCAAATACGTACGTCTACCGTACTATATAATTCACACAATCATGCTCAAGAGTATAGGAAGAATCACATACCTTTTTAGCTTAAACCACAAGCCAAGTCAAGTATGCCGCGCGTAGAAGATCCACCTATAACAACCACAATACATCTATCAACTTCTAGTTCTCTTCGTAGAATATTCTAAATACAAGATTCCTTATTCTACGTAAAATTCGAAAGACATCCCCGCTATCACATAAATCTCTCCTATCAAGGCCCGCTACTGTGCCAACAACTCCCAGGGGATTACGCGTCTAACCGGACGTGTTCAATTCTGCTTCACAATAATACTACACAAGTCTACTGTAAGTACAGTCCAATGTAAATACAGTTCAAACCTTTATAATCATCCTTCCAATATAATCTACTCAAGTATAACTACTACAACATGTAATATCTAATTACCATAGGGGGACATAGATCATTACCTCGATAAGCCCAAAATTATCCAAGTTTATAAGTCGATCCTGGGCAACGTTTAGCTCCAATTCCTTACGCTCCAACCCGCTCCAAGCGACCCTTAGAAGTTTCTAAACAACTTCTCTAAACACTTCAACCAAGCTATGAAGGTTTTTCAGTGGTTTCATTTTGCGACTATTGGAATAAAGTAGCATTTCCGGGCTCCTAGTATTGAAATAACTTTGGAATACTACTAGGGATACTAGGCCAAGGTATTTGGGATTATACAATAATACTCCAAGTATTTTCTTCACAAGAGGGGAGGGGGACGAAATCAACTTACAAAGGGAGGGAAAATATTTTGCTTTGGAAAGCTCTTAAGTGTGGATGAAATACTCTTCAACCTAAGGGGCTATTTATAGAGAATTCAAGGGTTAGGATCAAGGTAAGTGTAGGGTCAAGATTGGGCCATGTGTGTGTGGGTCCCCCCACACCACATGGCCAACGAAAACATGCTCCAAGTGCCATGCCACTTGTAAGGCCATTTCGGCCATGGACACTTGGCACAACAAATCGGCCACTCTTGGCCACATGGGGGTGACACGTGTTGCCCCCCGACTCGTCCAAAATATTTCGTCTTCCGAAAATATAAAAAATATACCAGAAACCTCAAAAACAAAGTGGACCCCACAAAACCGTAAATTTCTCCCGTGGGTCCCACGTGACCATTTCCGAAAATAAAATCTCATAATTCTAAAATAATCCAAGAAGCCCAAATACCAAATCTGGGAATCCAATTCCCATCAACGAACCTTTTTCCTTCACAAAACCCTAAACTTTTCCAGTGAAAAATCACAACTTTCTTTCTTTCCAAAATTTATGCTGATTCTCGCACGCACGCCTCACATACATACCGAACTACGGGTATAACAAGTATTTTCAGTTTCACATACTTGGTACTGTTATCGACCTCTTCGGGTGCGTTCATGCCGCAGTGTAGGTACACCAGCTTGTTGATCCTCGCCATAGTGGTCACAGTCGTTTGGGAAGCTCCGTTTCTCCGGAGGCTTATCAGTGGTATAGTCCCCTGTCTTTGTAGGTACTTACATTCAGGGGTATGGCGGGGCCCTGTCCCGCCATTGTTGTCATATCATTCTAGAGGTCTGTAGTAATGCAAGGCGAGTTGTAAAGGGATGAATCGTCGGATTTAAGTTTTTATATATATGCCGAAAGGCAACTTTTCTCAGATAACTGTTTCATATTTCATGTCTTGTTTTATATTCCGCTGATTACTCTGATGTATGTCTACTTGGGTGTCCTAAGGCACCACCACGCCCGGTTGGACGTGACAAAAGTGGTATCGAGCGATTAATCCTCGGAAAGTGTCTACAAACCGTATCTAGTAGTCTTGATTGTAATACCGTATTTCCGCAGTATGCGTAAGGGAATACGCACAAAAAGTTTGGCCTTAGTTAGCCTCGACGCTTTTCTTTTGTACACAACTCACTAAAAGAATCGCTTTTCCACGCAAACGCTTCCACACTTCGTAGAGTAAATTCCGGCTATGCCATTTCTTATTTTTATGGATTTTTCCGAGAGACGAAACATTTTGGACCAACGGGAGGGTGACATGTGTCACCTCACATTGGAAGCAAGTGGGGTGGCTTTGGACGATTGGGCCCAAGAGGGTGCTGCCTTGGCCGATTGGTTCCTTGCTTAGGCCTTGTTTTGTGCCATGTTTTGTGGAGTGTTTTGTGGAGTGTTTTGTGGAGTAGGGTTAGGTGCACTTGGCTTGATCTTGGCCTTACACTTGCCTTGCACTTGTCTTCATCTTGGCCATTGGTTGGCCAAGGCTTGAGCTATAAATACCCTCTTGAGATGAAGAGTTCTTCATCCACAAAAGCTTTCCAAGTCTAAAAATCCTTCCCTCTCCCTTTGTAGCACCGTCCCAACACCCTCCCTTGAGAAGCTTGGCCGAGGCTACCCCACCCTAGCCTAGCCGAAACCTACCCCCTCCCTTGGTAGAAAAGTTGCCTCTTGTTTTGTTATAATGCCCAAATTACCCTAGCCCAAATACCTTAGTACTTAGTAGGTTGTGAAGAACTTCTAAGGTCTCCTGAGCATACAACTTAGAGCAAAACCTTGCTCAGCGACTTTTCTAGGATATTATTGGGCTTACCGAGGTAACTAATCCTAACCTCTTTTGAATTAGAGAATACTTCATTGTAGAATAAGAATAAGTATAAATACTTAGAAGAATAATCAAATCAGATTTACATAGGACTGTTTTCACAAAGAGACTTATATAGCTCACTGTAGGGAAGTGTCGCCCGACTTACCGTAGAGAATTATGAACCTCTGCTTAGAATGACCTTGAGTAGTCTTTGATAGATATCTCGTGACTATTATAGGTCGACTCTCTCAAGGCGACATATTCAACTTAAGTGTGGTTTTCACGAGAAGGTATGTGATTCTTCCCAAAGCATGATATTTTACAATATATAGTACGGTAGACGCATACGTGTTAATCGAATAATACTTATGGTAATGCCTCACGCTTAAGCTCGAATAATACTTACTAAGAATGCCTCACGCTTAAGCCCAATAACAAAGAATCAAAACATTTCAAAAGAATATCGATCATTTTTAATGAAGATAAATATTTGGTTTTTAAAACAAAAGCTTAAGAGTTATACTAGCTTTATGGGAAGTTAGGTATAACAACTTAAGAAGATAAAAGGAACTGCTTACTTGTTTGTTTATAAAAGCCTTGTATTGATTTCTAAGTGTAGTAAGATTTGTGTGATAAGTAGACATATTATGATGCTACCAGGTTAGTGTCTTGAATTCTTTGTGTAAAAGGGTCATTCTTGCCGGCTTCCGCTAACCGTAAGTCCGTTATCGTTATTGTATCACCTACCTTTCGATCGTTATACCGAGGGCTTGCCTCGACGCGGGTCTATACGCCTATGCGCGTCGCGAGACTATGCGAGCAGCGGTATGCTCCGGATTGATCATTCCGGTGTTTAGCCCGACGCGGATTCCTACGCGGTCCGCTGAGACTACGCGGTCTGAGGCTATGCGGTCGCGGAGCCTAGGCGGATGCCGGGTTGGCTGCCCCGATGCGGGAATACCTCACGCGGTTCAGGTGTGACCCATGCGCTGCGGAAGTTCAGGACTAGGCACGCAGAATGATACTATGGGCGATCGCCTTGCTTCGATCATTCGCGCCTAGAATAGACTGCTACGCTTTTCCTATTATCGTTGTTGTTTGTGATGTGACACTATGTGCAATTGAACCGATTGTATTTGTGAAAAGGTTTTAAATACTTTGATTTTATTTCGCTTTATAGTTTCACATACTTGGTAATTGTTATCGACTCTCCTTCGGGCTGCTCATGCCGCAGTAAGGGCAAGCAGGAGCTAGATCCACATTCCTCGGATCTCTACGTTGGTGTCAGGAGCTCCCTCCTTTCCGGAGGCTCTACTGTTGGGGATGATCTCCCTGTTGTAGATAGTTTTGTACAGCCAGGTATGGCCCCGTCCCGCCATAGTTGTATATTTCCAGAGGTCTGTAGTCCGTTGTACAAGATTTGATGTAATCGCTAAACCATGTTTTTATATATATGCCGAAAGGCATGTTTTCACTTAAACCGTGGTTCTATTTTATAAATTGTTTCATGTCTTGCTTTATATTTCCGCCGATTACTCGATGTATGACTACTGGGTGCCCAGAAGGCACGACCACGCCCTGAACGGTCGTGACAAAAGTGGTATCGTGAGCGCTTAATCTCTGGAAAGTGTCTACGCATCGTATCTAGTAGAGTCTTGATTATCGGTGTTGTGCACCACACCAATAATCGTGAGGCTATAGGATATTTAGGATTGGTTTCATTCTTCTCATTCTCGAGATCGTGCTTTAGAGTCATGTTATAGTCGACCTCTAACGTATTCCTTTCGTAACGCTTATGCCTCCACGTAAGGCAACCCGCCCGTATGGGCAAGGCAGCCGAGGGAGTCGCCAGCAGACACCCAGAGTCACGAGGGCTCGTGCCCGCCTATACCAGAGACGGCGAGTTCTATGACGCCACACCCAAAGAGACCACAAGCATTCCCACCTCCCGTCCCACACCTGGGGCGGAGGAGTTAGGTACAAGGAGATGGCCCACTTTTGGCTAAAGTTGTTGCCCGACACGAGGAGAGGCCGGATGCGGGCAGCTCAGCCCGGCCCGGCCTGGGCCGCACCAGAAGTGCACCGAGGCGTATAGTTTGAGACTACGGATTTCCTTAGTTGTAGCCTCCGAGTTTTACGGTCGAGGCCTAAGATGATCCGCAGGAGTTCATCCGCCACCGCAGAGGATTATGCGGGTGATCGTGGCTTCAGGATCGAGTCCGTGACATTCGTTCGCATCGGCCGCGTGATACCGCAATGATTGGTTTGATTCATGGAGCTTTCCGGGAGAGCATGCACTCCGCGGTATGGGATGAGTTTTGAGGCTTTTCTCACACACTTCTTGCCTCCGCAGATGAGGAGGGAACGAGCTGATAGATTCTTGTTGCTGAGACAGGGAGGACGCACAGTGAGGGAGTACAATGTCGAGTTTGATTCTTTGGCTCGATATGTCCCCGCGACCGCAGTAGCAGATGGAGGACAGGTGCATCGCAATGTCATCGGGCTAGATGATTACACGGCCGAAGTCTTGCGCGGTGTCCCTTCACTGCATGGACATAACCCGTATGCAGCTCATGCACCGGGATGTGAGGAGCGTAGACCGCCGGGTAGAGCGATATCAGAAGAAGGCCAAGACGGCCGTTCTTGTGGTCCTCGTGGTGGCGGCATCGTGAAGTCCAGATTTGCACTACACTGGCCGCAGAGCGCCCTACCTCATTTTCAAGACAACAGAGCGCCGGGGCGTGTCAGGCCCAGTGACTTGATTTGTGGTAGCAAGTGCTAACTGCTCGAGGTCCGCCTGTGCCGTTGGCAGATACCATTCAGGAGTCAGATTCGAGCTCGCTATACTTGTGGCCGCAGGTCATTTCGCGAGTTTGTCCGACCGGAGCGCACCGGGTAGGGGCCAGGGCCATGCATTCTGCCGCCTTCATCCTCGAAGCACTCGCCGAGGGCAAGGTACATGGATCAGCGGTCGCGGCAGGTCGTGGGCGCAGTCGAGCCTAGCGGTCCTCGAACCGCATATATGCTTTGTCCACCGACAGATCGGAGGCCTCACCGATGTCGTCCTGTGTACCTTATCGCCAGGTTTGATGTGTATGCTTTGATAGATCCGGTTCTACTGCCCATATATCTCCCTTGTTGCTAGTAGGATAGGGATAGAGCCCGAGTCCATAGATCCTTTCGAGGTAGCTACGCCTGGTGATTCGGTGGTAGCTCGGCGTATATAGAGCTTGTCCCGTGACTATTTATCGTCGACCCTGGCCGACTTGATAGAGTTGAGATGATTGACTTCGACGTGATTATGGGATGGATTGGCTAGCTTGCTACGCCAATGTAGACCGCAGAGAGAGTTATACGTTCCAGCTTCGAGCGAGCCGGTTGTTGAGTGAGGAGCACCAGACGCTGGCGGTAGGTTTATTTCCTACCTCAAGGCTAGGAAGATGGTAGAAGGGTATATCTATCATCTCGCTCGTGTTTGATATCAAGTCGCGGTACCAGATTTTCAGGCCCAGAGTCACGAGTTCCCGACGTGTTTCCAGATGACCTTCCGTATCCTCCGCAGAGGAGATCGAGTTTTGTATAGATGTGTTGCGGATACTCGCCTATTTCCATTCCGCCATACGTAATGGCACCGCCGGGAGAGAGTTGAAGGATCACTTTAGGATTTGCTAGAGAAGGGCTTTCATTAGGCCCAGTGTTTCTCCCCGGGAGCGCTGATATTGTTCGTGAAGAAGAAGGACGACGCGCGCATGTGTGTTGATTACAGCACCAACAAGGTGACCATTAAGAATGTATACCCTTCCGGTGATTGATGATTTGTTCGACCCGGCAGTGGTGCGAGATGTTTCTCCAAGATTGATCCGCGATCGCTATCATCAAAAAGTCGAGAGGTGGATGTCCCTAGATCGCATTCCGACCAGACGCATTATGAGTTCGTGGTCATGTCTTTTGGGTTGACCAATGCTCCGCGGTATTCATGGATTTGATGAACCGAGTGTTCAAACCATTTTTGGACACGCTTGTGATAGTGTTCATTGATGATATCTTGGTTTATTCTCGCCAGAGCAGAGCACGCGAGCATTTGAGGACTGCGGCTTGTGCTTCTCCAGACTAGCGCAGACGCCAAGTTTTCCAAATGTGAGTTTTGGTTGACTTCGCATGCTGGCATATTGTCGGGCTGATGGCATTCGAGTTGATACGCCAAGATCGAGGCGATCCAGACTTGGCCTAGACCTACTACTCCGGCTGCAGAGGTTCGCAGCTCGGGCCTTGCAGATATTATCGGCGTTCAGAGAGAAGTTTGCTTCTATCTCGCACCATTGACTAGGCCGACTCGTGGCGCAAACAAGTTCCGGATCGATGCTTGGAGCGTGGTTTCCGCTGAAGGAGAGATTGACGATCGCCGCTTCTTACTCTTCCAGAGGTCCGACGGTTATGTCGTATTGTGATGCATCGTGCATCGGGTTGGGATGTGTTGACGCAGCATGGCGGTTATAGCATATGCATCCCGACACAAGAAACACGAGAGGAACTACCCCACCCATGATTTGGAGTCGCACCGTAATTCACGCCTTGAAGATCCGGAGGCACTATTTGTATGGGGTTCACGTGGATATTTATACGCACCACAAGAGCCTCCAAGATATCTTCACCGCAGGAGCCGAACTTCACGAGACGGTGGTTAGAGTTGCTTAAGGATTACGATGTTGATATCCCGTATCACCCGGGAAGGCCAATGTTGTGGCGTATGCCTTAGTCGTAGTCGATGGGAGCCTATCGATGTGCAACTAGAGAGAGGACATGGTTCGTGATTTGCATCGCTTAGCGAGCCTTGGTGTCCGCTTGATTGATTCCGATAGCGCGGGGTTAGAGTTCGTGAGGTTGCCGAGTCTTCCATCGCCGCGAGGTGAAGAGGAAACAGCCGAGGATCCACTTTGATTCGATATCGTGATACGCTCTTCGTGAGGCGCGGTCCTTTGAGGTAGCACTGATGGTGTGCTAAGGCTTGAGGTGTAACGACCTGCCCGGCCTGCATCGTGCCTTATCCCGCACCCTAGTGATACAATCATCGAGAAAACCAATGAAAATAAAACTTTAAACAAGAAACAAGATATATGAACATAAAACAGCCAACCCAACTGCTACCTTCCAATAACATAAATAAATACAACTCTTTCAAAACGCAGCTTTAATCCTTTTACAACCCCGCCACAACAAGATTGCTGCACTCTAAGATTTACAACAACTATGACGACAGGCCCCGCCATACCCCGAATGTACAAGAACCTACAACTCAGTGGAACACATACCAAAAGATAAGCCTCCTGAGAAACGGAGCTTCCCAAAACGTCGAATCGAGACCCTAAGAGCGAGGATCCACGATCGATGTACTTCTACTCGCAGATGAACGCAGCCCCGGGGAGGTCAAGATAACAGTACCAAGTATGTGAAATCAGAAAATATCAGAATGAAATCATACTAGTCTATATAAAGCAGTAGACATGTATGAAAACCAAACTACAGTACACAACATAAAAGAAGTCATGTCCAGTCAGGGACTCACGCACTCAAGTCATCACTCAAATATAACTACGGGTCTCACGCCCACAACATCAATCATGTTCGATCACGGCCGCATGCCCCTAATTTGCATCGGTGTAGACATGTCCATGATGCAACAATAATACCAATGCCCCATGGCCACATGCCCCGAATTCTACCTCGGTGTAGACACGCCCATGTGACATCAACAATAATATCGGGTGATCAACTCGCCGCACGCCACATGCCCTGAATTCTACCTGTAGACATGTCCATGTAACCACAATAACAATATATCGGTAATCAACCCGACCGCACGGCCGATGCCCCCATCAGACGGTGTAGACATGTCCATGTGACATCAACAACAAGACAAGAATCAAAATGGAAACATACCCGTGGAATTCTCCATCACCGCCAAAGACGCCCAAGTAAGTTCTCAATAAGTCGACCTACTTCTATCGAGAGACGCGGTAACACAGAAATACCACACTTGCACAACAAAGGCTATCATCACAAGCATAGGCAAGTTTCACAACAACAAGCATAGGCAAGTTTCACAACAACAAGCATAGGCAAGTTTCACACCAACAAGCATAGGCAAGTTTCACAACAACAAGCATAGGCAAGTTTCACACAACTCAAAGTACTTTCATTTTATGCCAAAGTCCGGGTTTTTAATCCCAAAGTACTACATACGTTAAGTTCTTTTAAAAGAGATCCATTACTTTTATAAAAGTCACCCGATACCCGTAGTATTAGAATGACCAACCCACATTCCTTTTCAAAATCAAGTAACAACATTCTTTTCCTAAGTTCCAGTTTGCCTAGTTTCAATTACTCAAGCTTCTCATTTTCAAATGCTCAAGTCACTTATTTTAGAAAGGTTTCATAACTCATAGTCTTAATCTCTTTTAAAACAATTGAGTAACATATGTCATATATGTGAGTAGTTTATTCTTGATTATAACGATCTTATTACAAAGACTATGATCTAGAAAATGTAATATCATTTTGTCTTATCTTAGCTTCTATGCATTGAGGTTTCTACCGTTTTAATACAACACATCATTATTCAATACATTTTCCTTTATTAACGCTGCAATGGTCTGTCGATACACATTCTGATTTCCGAAATCAGTAAAACATTATCCCTTTAAAAACCACGTACTCATTACTCACGAATGAGGTTTCACACAAACATCCACATTAAAACAAATAAGTTAAGTCTCTTATCTTTTAAGATCAAGTCTCTTAACTTCTAACATCAAGAAACCATTTTCACTACATAAGGTCGTTATAACTAACTTCCCATAAAGCTATTATAACACCCTATGTTTTAAACCAACCAAATCACTTAGCACATGACGCCTACCGCACTACATAGTTCACAACAATCATGCTAGAAAAGATAGAAGAGGTTCACATACCTCGCGACGATTTATCGACAATAAGCAAAATGCTCCAAGTACTACAACCTTGCTAGCCCTTTCCACTCCTCGAGTAGAATACGCTACTCTTAGTACTTTCACCTATAAAGGTCACAAACGTCTATTAACCCCAAAACACAAGTTTCTATCTTTCTACGTAAAATTGAAGATTTTCCCAACAACAGAATCTCCTCCTCTATCGAGGCCGGCTACCAAGCCAACCGTGGGTGGTCTACACGCCTAACCTGACGTGTACAATTCTACCAAGAATACTACACAAGTCCACTGCAATACACCCTATGTAAATACAATTGGGCTTCTTTATTCTTCAGCTTAAGTCAAAAGACATTGCGAATACTAAGTATAGTTCCATATATAGTATACTTCAACTATATATTCTAACAAACATGTAATTTCCAATTACAATAGAGGACAAGATAATTACCTCGATAAGCCCAAAATTATCCAAGTTATAATGTCGATCCCGAGCAAGGTTTAGCTCCTACTCCGGCGCTCCAAACAACCCTTAGAAGTTCTAACTAACTTCTACTCAAATACTTCAACCAACTATGAAGATTTCCTTAGTGGTTTCGGCTTGAGACTAAAGGACAAAAGGTAGTATTTCCTGCTCTACGATAGAGGTATCTTTGAATACTACAAGGTACAAGGCTAAGGTATTTTGGGCATTATAACAATACTAGGAGAAGTATTTCAATACCACAAGGAGTGGTATTATACGAAACAACTAGCAGTGGGGTACCCAGCTAGCACCACAGCTGGGAGGGAACCCTCGCCAAAGGCCACACGGTGTGGGAGGGGGAGGCTCTGCCAAGAGCTCACAAAGGGGGAGGAGAGGGTTTCAAGACTTGGAAGTTTTTGGAATGGATGAAGTCTTCACACTTGTGGGTATTTATAGCAAAACCAAAGGCCAACCAAGTGGCCAAGATCCTTCCAAGTGTATAGCAAGTGTAAGTGGCAAGATTAAGCCAAGTGCACCCTAACCCCTACTCCACAAAACATGCCACAAAACAATGCACCAAACAAGGCCAAAACAAGGCACAAACAAGAGGATAAGACGCCCCTCGCTTACCCAAACCGCCACTGAGGGTGACAAGTGTCACCTCTCGTTGGCCCAAAGATGTTCGCCGCCGAAAAATCCGCAAAAATACAAAACGACATAGTCGGAATTTTCCTCGCAAGTTATGCAAAACGCTTCGCCGAAAAACGACTCTAATCGTGTTGCACAAAGGTAAATTCGGCCAAGGGTGCCATACATGGGGGGTGACACGTGTCGCCCGATTCGCCTAATATTTCGCCTTCCAAAATATCCAAAATACCGGAAATCTCAAAACAAAGCTGCTCCTCAAAATCAGAATTTCTCCCGTGGGCCCCACGTGACCATTTCCAAAATAAAATCTCAAAATTCTAATATAATTTAAGAAGCCCATATACCAAACTGGGAATCCAATTCTCATTAACGAACCTTTTCTTCACAAAATACCGGAAACTTTTCCGCAAAAACTCACATCTTTCTTTCTTTTCAAAATTTCTCAGACTCGCACGCACGCCCTCACATACATACCCTGCAACTACTGGTATAACATTCTCCTCCTTAGAAACATTCGTCCCGAATGTTCCTTCTCAAGTCGGATAACGATAAAGTTCCTCTAACAAGTTGCCAACGCCACGCTCGCCACGAAATAACACACGCCCTATTCTTTCCTTACTCGCCGTGCCCTTCTCGAACACTTGAACTCTCCCAAGACGCACTCATACTTCACCATTACCTGCTCTCAAAATCTCGAGTCACTACCTCCAAACTTGGTCATCTTACTAACCTCAAACTTCCTTAAGGCCATTCCCGCCTTTACGAACCGCTCGTCGAACGCGTCCACGAACTCATACGATGGTCACACAATCTTGGGCCTAGCATCCTCGTGACCTACCACCTGGCGACCACCTAACTGACCCCACCCCAAACCGGTTACGGGTTGACCCGCAAATGGTCCTCAACCCGACCCTCAACCGCTAAACTCTTGTTCCCGATCCTAACAATCTTACTAACTCACATCATGAAAGCTACCACTTCCATCTCACACTACCCACAGACTTATCACACAAATAAAACCCACGTATACTACTACTCTGATAAGGGTCAAAAATAAATCTTCAACTCAATACGACCTTACCCCTAAGGTCTCAGTCGTGACATAGTCTAAGGTTCACACTTACCATGCCCCCATACGTATCCTCCCAACTAAGCATGTTTTCTAACTCCCAATTAACACAACGCTAGTCGTATATAGCATATAATAATGAGACCATAATAACAAGCATACCAAAACTCTAGAGGGTTAAGGATATACCGAAGCTACCGCCCACTCTAATCATAGCCCACTGCAGGCGATAATCGTAGGCGCGGCGAACCACCCATCGATCCGTAGGGTCGAGTCGTAACATCCGTGCTACCTTGGCCTGACAGCTTCCGCAAATGGCCCCGCTGGCCGCAAAAATAACAAGCTCCCCGCACCACGACACTCGAAACGCGGTCTACCACATCGACCACACCGAGGTAGGGTGACCGTGATCCGCCAACACCCTTACTTCCTCGAAACTCAACCTCGAGCCCCGACCGCTCCCGAATACTCTGAAGGTTGCGAGGACCACTCAGACCGGGCGAGGTACAAAACTAGTATGTCGGCCGAGGCGTCCGCCTCGAAAGTCACCAAAGGACCTGTTGTTCTCGCCTCTTACGATTCGTCATTCGCCGACCTCTCCGTGCCTCACATCCCAGCAGCATGAGCTCGCATGCGGCAATGTCCATGCCCTACAAGAGCTACTCCGAACATGCTCGACATGTAATCATCGAGCCTCGTAACATATCGGTGCACTCGATCCTCCATACTAGCTACCAACGCTGGACGCGTCGCCAATGAGTCGAACTCACATTGTACTCCCGAACCAGACGCCGCCTCGTCTAAGCATCAAAAATCTGTCGCCCGCGTTCTCTCATCCGCGGAGGCAAGAAGTGCGTGCGGAAAGCCCCCAAAAACTCATCCCATACTGCTGGAGGTGCATGCTCTCCCCGGGAAAGCTCCCATGAATCAAACCAATCGACTGCGGTATCACGCAGCCGATGCGAACCAAAGGTCACAGACTGTCTCTCAAGCCTCGATCACCGCATGATCCAGAATCGCCGGATGAACTCCTCGCGATCATCCTCGTGCCTCACCCATAAAACTCGCGGGCTACAACTCGTAAAGTCCCGTAGCCTCAAACTATCTCGCCGGGGGTGAACCATCGTGCTATCGAATCGAATCGCCAGATCCAAAGATATCCTCATATTCGCCACGACCCGCCAAGAATCGGGCTATCTCCTTGTAACCCATCTCTCCGCCTCTGCATCGTGGACTGAGGCTCGTGTATCGCGGTCTCAGCAGCCATTGCCGCGCTTCTAACTCGCTGGGCCAAGGGCGCTACAAAACCCGCTGTCAAGCACAACCTCGTACTGCTGGCTCGCGCTGCACTCTCAGATCTCACTAGCGGTTCCTCACTGCCTTGCCCTTCGTGGCTCGCTGCCTTGCGCGGAGGCATAACTGGTAAAAACGAGATACGTCAGAGGGGTCCAACTTACAACACAGCTCTAAGGCACGATCTCAGAATGAGAAGAATGGAAACCAATCCTACATGTCCTATAGCCTCCTGATTATAGATGGTGCACAACACACCGATAATCAAGACTTACTAGACACGGTCAGACACTTTCCGAGGACTAATCGCTCGATACCACTTTTGTAACGACCGTTGGCCCGGGCATCGTGCCTTATCCTGCACCCTAGTGATACAATCATCGAGAAAACCAATGGAAAATAAAACTTTAAACAAGAAACAAGATATATGAACATAAACAAAGCCAACCAACTTACCTTCCAATAACATAAATAAATACAACTCTTTCAAAACGAATGCTTTAATCCTTTTACAACCCCGCCCACAACAAAGACTACAGCACTTAAGATTTACAACAACTATGACGGACAGGCCCCGCCATACCTCGAATGTACAAGAACCTACAACTCGTGGAACACATACCAAAAGATAAGCCTCCGAGAAACGGAGCTTCCCAAAACGCTGAATCGAGACCCTAAGAGCGAGGATCCACGACCGATGTACCTCTACTGCAGATGAACGCAGCCCCAAGGAGGTCAAGATAACAGTACCAAGTATGTGAAATCAGAAAAATATCAGAATGAAATCATACTAGTCTATATAAAGCAGAGACACGTATGATAACCAAACTACGATCACAACATAAAAGCGAATATGTCGATCGAGGACTCACGCCTCAAGTCATCACTCAAATATAACTATGGGTCTCACGCCCACAACATCAATCATGTTCGCATCACGGCCGCATGCCCCGACTGCAGACGGCAGACATGTCCACGATGCAACAATAATACCAATGCCCCACGGCCACATGCCCCGAATTTACCCTGCAGACACGCCCATGTGACATCAACAATAATATATTGGGTGATCAACCCGCCGCATGGCCACATGCCCTGCATTCTACCTCGGTGTAGACATGTCCATGTAACCACAATAACAATATATCGTAATCAACCCGACCGCACGGCCGCATGCCCCCATCAGATCGGTGTAGACATGTCCATGTGACATCAACAACAAGACAAGAATCAAAATGGAAACATACCCGTGGAATTCTCCATCACCGCCAAAGACGCCCAAGTAAGTTCTCAACAAGTCGACCGCCTCTATCGAGAGACGCCAGAATACGTAAATACCACACTTACACAACAAAGGCTATCATCACAAGCATAGGCAAGTTTCACAACAACAAGCATAGGCAAGTTTCACAACAACAAGCATAGGCAAGTTTCACACAACTCAAAGTACTTTCATTTTATGCCAAAGTCCGGGTTTTTAATCCCAAAGTACTACATACGTTAAGTTCTTTTAAAAGAGATCCATTACTTTTATAAAAGTCACCCGATACCCGTAGTATTAGAATGACCAACCCACATTCCTTTTCAAAATCAAGTAACAACATTCTTTTCCTAAGTTCCAGTTTGCCTAGTTTCAATTACTCAAGCTTCTCATTTTCAAATGCTCAAGTCACTTATTTTAGAAAGGTTTCATAACTCATAGTCTTAATCTCTTTTAAAACAATTGAGTAACATATGTCATATATGTGAGTAGTTTATTCTTGATTATAACGATCTTATTACAGCAGCCATGATCTAGAAAATGTAATATCATTTTGTCTTATCTTAGCTTCTATGCAGATGGAGGTTTCTACTGGTTTTAATACAAATACATCATTATTCAATACATTTTCCTTTATTAACGCCGCAACGGTCCTGCCGATACACATTCGATTTCCAAATCGTGAAACATTATCCCTTTAAAAACCACGCACTCATTACTCACGAATGAGGTTTCACACAAACATCCACATTAAAACAAATAAGTTAAGTCTCTTATCTTTAAGATCAAGTCTCTTAACTTCTAACATCAAGAAACCATTTTCACTACATAAGGTCGCGTTATAACTAACTTCCCATAAAGCTATTATAACACCCTATGTTTTAAACCAACCAAATCACTTAGCACATGTACGTCTACCGTACTACATAGTTCACAACAATCATGCTAGAAAAGATAGGAAGAGGTTCACATACCTCGCGACGATTTATCGACAATAAGCAAAATGCTCCAAGTACTACAACCTTGCTAGCCCTTTCCACTCCTCGAGTAGAATACGCTACCTTAGTACTTTCACCTATAAAGGTCACAAACGCCTATTAACCCCCAAACACAAGTTTCTATCTTTCTACGTAAAATTCTAAGAAGACTCTCCCCGCGCAACAGCGTAAATCTCCTCCTCTATCGAGGCCGGCTACCAAGCCAACCAGGGGGGGGTCTACACGTCTAACCGGACGTGTACAATTCTACTCAGTAATACTACACAAGTCTACTGCAATACAGTCCTATGTAAATACAGTTCAGTTCAGTTCTTTATTCTTCAGGCTTAAGTCAAAAGACATTGCTGAATACTAAGTATAGTTCCATATATAGTATACTTCAACTATATATTCTAACAAACATGTAATTTCCAATTACAATAGAGGGACAAGATAATTACCTCGATAAGCCCAAAATTATCCAAGTTATAATGTCGATCCTGAGCAAGGTTTAGCTCCTACTCCGTGCGCTCCAAACAACCCTTAGAAGTTCTAACCAACTTCTACTCAAATACTTCAACCAACTATGAAGATTTCCTTGTGGTTTCTTGAGACTAAAAGGACAAAAGGTAGTATTTCCTGCTCTACGACAGAGGTATCTTTGAATACTACAAGGTACAAGGCTAAGTTATTGTGGGCATTATAACAATACTAGGAGAAGTTTTTCAATACCACAAGAGGGTATTATACGAAAACAACTAGCAGTGGGGTACCCCACTAGCCAGACCACAAAGGAGGAGGAACCCCGCCAAAGGCCACACGAAAAGTGGGAGGGGGAGGCTCTCGGCTAAGAGCTCACACAGGGGGAGGAGAGGGTTTCAAGACTTGGAAGTTTTTGGAATGGATGAAGTCTTCACACTTAGGGGGGTATTTATAGCAAAACCAAAGGCCAACCAAGGGCCAAGATCCTTCCAAGTGTATAGCAAGTGTAAGGGCAAGATTAAGCCACGTGCACCCTAACCCCTACTCCACAAAACATGCCACAAAACAATGCCCCAAACAAGGCCAAAACAAGGCACAAACAAGTGATAAGACGCCCCCTCGCTTACCCAAATCGCCACTGAGGGTGACAAGTGTCACCTCTCGCCGCTCCAAAGATGTTAAGCCGCTTCTAAAAATCCGCAAAAATACAAAACGACATAGTCGGAATTTTCCTCGCAAGTTATGCAAAACGCTTCGCCTAAAAAAACGACTTAATCGTGTTGCGCACAAAGGTAAATTCGCCGGTGCCACGGGGTGACACGTGTCGCCCGATTCGCCGTAATATTTCGCCTTCCAAAATATCCAAAATACCGAAATCTCAAAACAAAGCTGCCCTCAAAACCGTAAATTTCTCCCGTGGCCCCACGTGACCATTTCCAAAATAAAATCTCAAAATTCTAATATAATTTAAGAAGCCCATATACCAAATCGCAATCCAATTCTCATTAACGAACCTTTTTCTTCACAAAATACCGGAAACTTTTCCGCGAAAACTCACATCTTTCTTTCTTTTCAAAATTTCGCCAGACTCGCACGCACGCCCTCACATACATACTCGCAACTACGGGTATAACAGAGGCGCATCGGTGTTCCGATGTTTCGTGACTTCTGCAGTTCTCGGGAAGCATACAGCGTTACTCTATCCATCCGGTCGATCAAGATGTACCACCACCTTAGATCCGTATTGGTGGGATGGCTTGAAGAGAGACGCTGCAGAGTTCGTAGCTCGCGTGTTGTCGCGCAGTGAAGGCAGAGCACCGCAGGCCCGGTGGTTTGTTACGCATTTATCGAGATCCCGACCGAAGTGGGAGGTAATCAACACGGACTTCATCACAGGATTACCTCGCACTCGCAGGAGACATGATTCTATATGGGTTATCGCCGACAGTCGACGAAATCAGCCCACTTTCTTCCGTCCGACGACTTTTCTACCGAGGATTATGCCGACTTTACATCCGAGAGATCGCCGATCGCACGGAGTCCCTACTTCGATCATATCGCATGCAGGAGCCCGCCACGCTAACTTCCTGAGGTCCTTCCAGAGGGTTTAGGGACGCAGTGAGCTCGAGCATCGAATTTCATCCACGCATGACGGACAGCAGAGCGCACTATCCGCACTTTGAGGATATGTCGCGAGCCCGTGTTATTGACTTCAGCGGTAGTGGGAGGATCATTTACCTCTAGTTGAGTTTCATGATAATAATAGCTACCACTCCAAAGATTCGGGATGACGCCTTATGAGGCCTTGTATGGGAGGAAGTGCAGATCGCCTATAGGTTGGTTCGATGTGGGCGAGGTGCGCTAGTGGGACCAGATTTGGTGCAAAGCAGTGTGGATAAGGCGGCTTATCCGAGAGCGGCTATCGACACCGTAGTCGCATGTAAGTCGATGCAGATCATCGCCGCCGGCATCTTGAGTTCGAGGTTCATGATTGGGTTTTCCTAAAGGTGTCACCCACGGCGGTGTGATGAGATTTGGGAAGAAGGGGAAACTCACCAGGTACATCGGGCCGCTTGATTTTCCGCAGGTAGGCAAGCGTTGCCATGAGCTTGATCCGCCGTCCGATCCGAGGCAGCATCCGATTTTTCACGATCTATGCCGAGGAGATGTATCAGGATCCATCTAGGGTACACCCGATTGACGATGTCCGTGACCGAGGGGTTATCGATGAGGAGATTCCCATAGCGATAGTCGATCGTCGTTAGGCTCATGACAAAGGACGTGGCTTCCACAAAGTCTTGCGGCGAACGAGCTCGAGAGAAGATGACGGGGAAGCCGGCGAGGACATGAGGCGAAGTATCTCACCTATTCCCCACACCTCCGTAATTCACTTTCCTACTTGTAAATTTTCGCTATCGCTTATGCCAGTGTTGTTTTGCCGCGCGTGGCATTTGCAAACCGCTTAAGTTATGAAGAATTTTATCGTTAATCGTTTTGAGAAGGAACATTCGGACGAATGTTTCGAGGGGAGAATGTAATACCTCGTATTTCCAGTATGTACGTAGCGGGAATACGCATAAAAGTTTGGCCTTAGTTAGCCTCGACGCTTTCTTGTACACAACTCACTAAAAGAATCGCTTTCCGACTAAACGCTTCCACGCCGTAGAGTAAATTCCGGATATGCCATTTCTAATGTTTGCGCATTTTTCCGAGAGACGAAACATTTTGGACCAACGGAGGGTGACATGTGTCACCCTCACATTGGAAGCAAGTGGGGTGGCTTTGGACGATCAAGGCCCAAGAGGGGTGTTGGCCTTGGCCGATTGGTTCCTTGCTTAGGCCTTGTTTTGTGCCATGTTTTGTGGAGTGTTTTGTGGAGTGTTTTGTGGAGTAGGGGTTAGGGTGCACTTGGCTTGATCTTGGCCTTACACTTGCCTTGCACTTGTCTTCATCTTGGCCATTGGTTGGCCAAGGCTTGAGCTATAAATACCCTCTTGAGATGAAGAGTTCTTCATCCACAAAAGCTTTCCAAGTCTAAAAATCCTTCCCTCTCCCTTTGTAGCACCGCCCAACACCCCTCCTGAGAAGCTCGGCCGAGGCTACCCCACCCCTAGCCTAGCCGAAACCTACCCCCTCCCTTGGTAGAAAAGTTGCCTCTTTGTTTTGTTATAATGCCCAAATTACCCTAGCCCAAATACCTTAGTACTTAGTAGAAGTTGTGAAGAACTTCTAAGGTCTCCTGAGCATACAACTTAGAGCAAAACCTGCTCAGCGCGACTTTTCTAGGATATTATTGGGCTTACCGAGGTAACTAATCCTAACCTCTTTGAATTAGAGAATACTTACTGTTGTAGAATAAGAATAAGTATAAATACTTAGAAGAATAATCAAATCAGATTTACATAGGATTGTTTTCACAAAGAGACTTATATAGCTCACTGTAGGGAAGTGCTGCCCGACTTACCAGAGAATTATGAACCTCTGCTTAGAATGACCTTCAGTAGTCTTTGATAGATATCCGTGACTATTATAGTCGACTCTCGCGCGCGACATATTCAACTTCAGGTGGTTTTCAATGGTATGTGTGATTCTTCCCAAAGCATGATATTTTACAATATATAGTACTTTAGACGCATACGTGTTAATCGAATAATACTTATGGTAATGCCTCACGCTTAAGCTCGATAATACTTACTGAATGCCTCACGGCTTAAGCTCAATAACAAAGAATCAAAACATTTCAAAAGAATATCGATCATTTTTAACAGAAGATAAATATTTGGTTTTAAAACAAAAGCTTAAGAGTTATACTAGCTTTACGGGAAGTTAGGTATAACAACTTAAGAAGATAAAAAGGAACCGCTTACTTGTTTGTTTATAAAAGCCTTGTATTGATTTCGTTAAGTGTAGTAAGATTTGTGTGATAAGTAGACATATTATGATGCTACCCGGTTAGTGTCTTGAATTGCCGTGGTAAAAGGTCATTCTTGTCAGGCTTCCGCTTAACCGTAAGTCCGCTGTAATCGTTATTGTATCACCTACCCCTTTGATCGTTATACCGAGGGCTTGCCTTGACGCGGGTCTATACGGCCTACGCGTCGTGAGACTATGCGAGCAGCGTATGCTCCGTGATTGATCATTCCGGTGTTTAGCCCGACGCGGGGATTCTACGCGGTCCGCTGAGACTACGCGGTCTTCGAGGCTATGCGGCTACGGAGCCTAGGCGGATGCCGGTTGCTGCCCCGACGCGGGAATACCTCACGCGTCTGCGTGTGACCTACGCTGCGGCAAGTCCAGACTAGGCACGCACGATACTATGGGCGATCGACCTTGCTTCGATCATTCGCGCCTAGAATAGACCGCTATGCTTTTCCTATTATCGTTGTTGTTGTGATGTGACACTATGTGCAATTGAACTGATTGTATTTGTGAAAAGGTTTTAAATACTTTGATTTTATTTCGCTTTATAGTTTCACATACTTGGTACTGTAATCGACTCCTTCTGGGCCGCGCTCATGCCGCAGTAAGGGCAAGCAGTGCTAGATCCACATTCCTAGATCTCTACGCTGGTGTCGTGAGCTCCATCCTTTCCGAGGCTCTACTTGGGTATGATCTCCTCAGAGATAGTTTTGTAGCCAGGTATGGCGGCCCCGTCCCGCCATAGTTGTATATTTCAGAGGTCTGTAGTCCTCGTTGTACAAGATGTAAATCGCTAAACCATGTTTTTATATATATGCCAAAGGCGATGTTTTCACTTAAATCGTGTTCTATTTTATAAACTGCTTCATGTCTTGCTTTATATTTCCGATTACTGATGTATGACTACTTGGGTGCCCTTGAAGGCACCGCCACGCCCCGAACGGGTCAGATATTGATTATCGGTGTGTTGTGCACCACACCAATAATCGTGAGGCTATAGGATATTTAGGATTGGTTTCATTCTTCTCACTCGAGATCGTGCCTTAGAGCCGTGTTATAAGTCGACCTCTAACGTATTTCTTTCTCACCGCTATGCCTCCGTGTAAGGCAACCCGGCCTGTATGGGCAAGGCAGCCGAGGGAGCTGCGAGTAGAGCACAGAGGGTTACGAGGGCACAGGCCCAATTATCACCTAGGGTGGTGCTTCATTCGGGGAGTTCTGCGACATCGCCAACCCCAACAGAGTTTAGCACGGCGGGCAGCAGCCCACCGCGCCATGACATTTACACCTTCGCCCACGACCGTGAGTGTAAAGAATAGATTGCAAAAGAGACGCACTCACATTAGCTAGGAGTTAGCAACTAGAGGTATATTATGGATCGATTTATCACTGGTCTTGATGATTATCTAAGAGAGGGTTGTGCAAGAGTAGCTCTTCACCAGCTTCGAGCATGGCCTGTATCGTTTATGCAGCAAAGAGCCGAGAAACGTAGAGATCGGCAGATTAATCAAGGGCGACAGGTAAGAGGGCCGATCGGCAGGTCCTTTGGTAACTTTCGAGGCGACCTTCTCAGCAGATCGTTATGCACCTCCGCTGCAGAGTGGTCCTCCGCTGCACTTCAGGACGCTCGAGGTATGCCGAGTTGGTCGAGCCTGTGGCATCCGATTTACGATACACGAGGTTCCACCACCGATTCGCTTTTTCCCGTTGTTCACAGCGACAGCGCCATCCCGGGAATGTCGCTTTTTGTTGGTACTTGTTTTACTCGCGCCGCCGTGGCCATGTGGTCGAAAGGATGTCCTAGTAGAGGGATGCAAGTAGGAGGACTCACCTTGATCGCGACCGCCATCATCTTCCTAGCTATACGCCCAACAGGCAGGATTGATTAGAACGACAAAGGGAGGAAGCAGAGATACAGTATATCCTTAACCTCAGAGATCAGATGTGTGATAAGATAAGAGTATCTTAAGTGTTGTGTTCTGATAGCATTGTGATAATGGTGATTAGAAATCATGGTTAGTTAAAAGGGTAAGATTGGGGATAGGAAAAGTGTGAGCCTTAGAATGTTATACGTAGAGACCTTAGAAGCAAGGCCATCTCGAGTAAAAGATTTATTTTATGTTTGACCCTTATCAGAGTGCATAGTACACGTGAGATATGTATGTGTGATAAGTCCCGGAGTGGTATGAAATGAAAGAGGGTAGTTGATCTAAGAAGACCACTAGGTTTTCGTGAATTTGATTAGTGAGATTGTTCCGATCGGGAACAAGAGTTTTGCGCGATAATGGTCGGGTTGAGGACCGATCACGGTCAACCCGCCGCCCGCTTGTGGTGGGTCGGCTGAGGTGGTCCCACCAGGTGGTGGGGTCACGAGGTGTTAGGCCCAGTGTTTAGTTAACCATCGACGAGTTCGTGGATGCGTCGACAAAGGTCGGGCCGATAGAGTCACCATCTTGCTTTTTAGCCAAGACCGCTTACTCTACAGAGGTTATGCGAGATGTTATATCGAAGGTTGTAAGGCTGCACGAGGTGCCTACTTTCACCTTATGGCGTGCAGTGGAGCCCGCTTTACTGCTTTTTCCGAAGTTTTACCAGCAGGTTAGGAACTCAAAGCAGTCTCAAGACGCATTCGCTTCTGGCCGTTGTTTGGATTTCAGGAGTAGCTGGAGGATTGTTGTCTCCGGCTGAGGAGTGTTTAAAAGCTACCATATCGCATTCTGATATCGCCTTACGACGCCAGGGGCGAAGTATAAGCGCCTGGCCGATTGGTTCGATGTTGGCGTTCAGATATGGTTCATTCTTGTTTCAGCAGGACGTGGATAGGTAAGCCTATCCAGAGAGGTTATCGGCACTCAGAGTCACCGTAAGTCGTATGATAATCGCGACGACGCTTGGAGTTCAGTCGACGGTGGGTCTTCAAGGTACCACCTGAAAGGGTGTGACGAGTGTTGGAAAACAGAGGAAACTTAACCCAAAGTGCTTTTGGACATTTTCGATTGTTTGCAGAATAGGCCAGTTGCCTATAAGTTGGCATTGCCGTCCGACGAGGAGGCAAGACGTCCGCCTTTCATGTTGTTATGTTCTAAAAGTATCGAAGATCCATCCAGTGTTCCCGCTAATGATGACCAAGTCGAGGCGGTAACCCAGAGATTTTGGAAATCAAACAAGAATAAAATGTGGTAAGTTATGAGAAAGAGTTCGAGGTACGAAGGGTACGACGAGTAAGTGGAAGAAGCACGTGTTACGAGCATAGATGTGATCATTTCTTTTGTAAAGTGAAGGTGCGAAGGAGTATATTTTAGACCTCGAGCGAGCTTTTGTAGTGATGGAGGTGATTCCTCGACTTGGACGTAAGTATTTGCATGTTGTATTGTGGCCAGGTGTGGCATGATTGTTTTCGTACGTATAGCAGGAAGACTATATCGCGCACGGTTGTTTTGAGATTCTTAGAAGGAACATTCGACGAATGTTTCTAAGGAGGAGAATGTTATACCGTATTTCAGAGCACGCACGCGAGGACGACGATAAAAGTTTAAGCCTTAAGTAGGCAAGGGTCGAAATTTTGTTCACAACCCACTTAAAAGAATCGCTTTCGACTAAACGCCTTCCAAAACTTCAAGGGAAAATTACGGCTATGTCATTTATTATTTTTATGGATTTTTCCGAGAGATGAAATATTTTGGATCAACGAGAGGCGACACTTGTCACCCTCGAGTGGACGATTTTGCGGGCTGCTTGCACGCTTTTGGCCTTGTTTTTGGTCAAGGGTTAGGTAGGATATTTTGTAGATATTTTGTGTAGTTGATGAACAAGTGGGACCCACAAACACTTGACCAAATCTTGACCCTACACTTGCCCACCACTTGTCTTAATCTTGGCCATTGATCGCCTATAAATACCCCCTTTGTCAAGACTTCTTCATCCACAAAATTTCCTAAGTCTTGAAAACCCTTTCTCCCCTTGAGCTGGCTCGCCCAAAGAGCCCTCCCCTCGAGAGGCCTTTGGCCGAGAGGTACCCCTTCCTAGTAGTGCTAGCCGAGGGTACCCCCTACCTTGAAGCTCTCGTGAAATACCCCTTGGTAGAAAAGTATTCTCCAAGTATTGTTACTATTCCAAAATACCTGCCCAAATACCTTGTAGTATTCCAAGGTTACCCCTATACTAAAAGCCCGTAAATACTATTATACTTCCTTCAATACAAAAACGAAACCCTAAGGAAAATCTTCATAGTCGGTTGAAGTATTAAGAAGAAGTTGAGAACATCTAATGGTTGTTTGAGCGGGTTGAGCGCCAGAGCAGTGAGCTAAACGCTGCTCGTAATCGACATTAAAACTTGATAATTTTGGGCTTACCGAGGTAAATACTTTGTCCTTCTATTGTAATTGGAAATTACATATTGTAGTAATATAGAAATGAGTATAAGATATGTATGATGGTATAAGAGAAGAGAATTGAATCAAATCACATCGTAAGAATATTAAAGAAGAAGATTAAATTGTACTTACATAGATCAGATTACAAAGAGACTTGTAGTTTGACTGCAGGGAAGTGTCGCCCAATTTTCCGTAGAATCTTGTATCTAGATTTATCCTACCGAGTAGTCTAGACATTGATAGACTTGTATAACCGTTATAGGTCAAGATCACGAGCAGCGATTCTACCGAAGGGTGGAAAAGGCCAGCAGGATTACAAGATTTCTTTGGAGCTATTTGCTAATAGTCGATAAATCGTCGCGAGGTACGTGATTCTTCCTATCCTCTCGAGCATGATATTTTAAAAGAATGTATATATAGTACGGTAGACGACGCGTGTTAACCGAACGTGGTTTTACTCGATGTCTTTAGACTTGAGTTTTAAATAATAAGAATCTTGAAGTATTTCAAAAGAGTTAAGAAACCTTTTGAAAGAAGAGTAATACTTGGTTTTAAAAGCTAAGAGTTATACTAGCTTTACGGGAAGTTAGGTATAACGACTTAAGAGAGATAAAAAGAATGGTTTATTGATTTTAGAAGTTAAGAGACTTGATCTTAAAAGATAAGAGACTTGGCTTAATTAAATTAATATGAATTTTGTTAAAAAGTGTGAAACCTCATTCGTGAGTACTAAGTACTTGGTTTTCAAAAGGGATAATGTTTACCGATTTCGAAATCGTAATAAGTATCGAACTAACCACCGCAGTCTAATAAAGGAAAATGTATCGACTAATTAAGTATTATTAAAACCAAGAGAAACCTTCATCCGCATGAAGCTAAGATGAGACAAAATGATATTACATTTCCTAGATCATGGCTGCTTTAATAAGATTGTTATAAACAAGAATAACCTACTCACACATAAGGCATATGTTTCTCAAATTGTTTAAAAGAGAATTATCTTATTACGTGATTAAGACTATGAACTACTAAACCTTTCAAAATGAGAAACTTGAGTATTTGAAATTAGGCAAACTTGAACATTTGGAAAAGAATGTTGTTACTTGATTTTACAAAGAGAAGTGTTTTGGTTTACTTAAAAAGATAGTCACTCTATTTTTATACTACGGGTATTGTGTGACTTCTATGAAAGAACCGGATCTTTTAAAGAGTTAATGTATGAAGTACTTTGGGGATAAAAACCCGAACTTGTTAACATAAAGTAGAAAGTACCTTGTGTGAATAACTTGATTGTGTTGGTTTGTGATAGCCTTGTAATACTTTCTTGTTGATTTGATAAGTAAACATGTTAGGATGCTACGTGTGTTAGTATCTTGTGATGTTTGTGTAGCGGTTTCTTGTCAGGCTTATGTTGTTTAACGATAAGTTGTGTTAGTATTATATCACTCACCACTTGACAAGATACCGGGTTGCCGCTCCACGCGGTAGACTCAAAGTGTCCGGGACCATGATTCGAGAATACCTCTACGCGGTCCAGGGACCTACGCGGAGCTACGAGAGTTCCGTGTTAGGCGCGCCTTGTGGTCATGCGCGTTTACGTGGCTACGCGGATCGCGAGTCCGTGACGACGCCGGAGTAGCTACCGACGCGGGTTATACCTCACGCGCCTATGCGAGTGGCCTATGCGCGAGTCGCGGAAGTTCTGTGGATTAGACGCGCATTTGATATCGCGGGCGAGTGACCGCCGATCATGTGGCGCCAGATGCACTCGTGATACGCTTTACGACCATGTTGGTACCGCTGGTGTTAGTAGTCGGCTATGCCTTCGCATTTACCCCGCATTTATTTTATTATGACACGTGGACCCGTGTTCACGTGTATTCCTTGGTGCTTTTATATCATAGATCGCTGGCAGTGAGGAAGGTATTCCACGCACGATTGATGCGGGCGTGAGACCCATAGTTATATTTGAGTGATGACTTTGAGCGCGAGTCCCCGACTTGACATGACCGCTATTTATCAGGAATCGTAGTTTGGTTATCATACATGTCTCCCGCTTTATATAGCCTACTATGATTTCATTTACGATTTTCGGGCCACATACTTGGTACACGTTGTATCGACTCTCCGGGCCGCTCATGCCGCAGTAGAGGTACACCAGCTTGTTGATCCTCGCCATGTGGTCACATCAGCTTGGGAAGCTCCGCTTCCGAGGCTTATCAGGTATAGTCCTGCCGCTGTAGGTACTACATTCAGGGTATGGCGGCCCCGTCCCGCCATTGTTGTCATATCATTCTGCAGGTCCGTAGTACCGCTGGGGCGTAGTTGTAAAAGGGATGTAACTGTTCGGATTTAAGTTTTTATATATATATGCCAAAGGCAACTTTTCTCGATAATCGTTTCATATTTCATGTCTTGTTTTATATTCCGATTACTTCGATGATGTCTACTGGGTGCCCGGTAAGGCACCACCACGTCCGGTTCGGTCGTGACATATTTACATTGCACCACAAGAGCCTCCAAAGATATCTTCACCTGAGGAGTCGAACTTACGGCGCAGACGGTGGTTAGAGTTACTCAAGGATTATGATGTCGATATCCCGCACCACCCGTGGAAGGCCAATGTTGTGGCGTATGCCCTTAGTCGTAGGTCGACGGGAGTCCATCGACGCGCAGCAGAGAGAGGGCATGGTCCGCGAGTTGCATCGCCAGCGAGCCTTGGAATCCGGATAGATTGATTCTCGATAGTAGTGGGGTTCGAGTTCGAGAGGTTGCCGAGTCTTCCATCGCCGGCGAGGTGAAGAGGCAACAGCTGAGGATCCGATTTTGACTCGTATCGCGATACGCTCTTCGCGAGGAAGCGGTCCTTGAGGTAGCACCACGGGTGCTAAGGTTCGAGGGCAGGTTGTGTGTTCCAGATATTGCGTGACTTCGCAGCAGGTTCTAGGGGAAGCACACACGCGACGTTACTTCATCCATCCGGTCGACTCAAGATGTACCACGACCTCGACCAGACGCGGATGACCTAAAGAGGACGCTGTCGAAGTTTGTTGCTCGCCGCCCGTGTTGTCGCAGTGAAGGCAGAGCATCGAGGCCCGTGGATTATTGCAGACGATAGAGATCCCGACCGGAAGCGAGGTGATCAACACGACTTTATCACGGTTACCTCTCACCCGAGGAAACATGATTCTATTCGGTTATCGCCGACAGTCGATAAATCAGCCCACTTTCTTCCAAATGTGACGACTTTTTCGATCGAGGATTATGCCGCACTTTACATCCGAGAGATCGCGAGGTCGCACGGAGTCCCTATTTCTATCATATCGCATGAGGAGCCTGGGCCATTTCGCTAACTTCGAGGTCTTTCCGGCGGATTAGGGAAGCAGTGAGCCTCAAGATCGCATTCCATCCTCGCAGACGCAGCAGAGCGCATCATCTGCACTTTGAGGATATGCTACGAGCCCGTGTTATTTATTTCGTGGTACCGGAGGATCATTTGCCACTAGCAGAGTTTCATGATAATAACGCCTACCACTCCAAAGATCCGGATGCGCCTTATGAGGCCTTATATGAGAGGAAGTGCAGTCACCGATAGGCTGGTTTGACGTGGGCGAGGTGCGCATGGGACCGCACTGGTTCACAGTGCCGATAAGCGCGGCTTATCCAGAGCGGTTATCGACAGTCGAGTCGACGAAGTCGATGCAGATCATCGCCGCCGTGATCCGGAGTTTGAGGTCGATGATTGGGTTTTATCAAGGTGCCACCCACGGCGGTGTGATGAGATTCGGAAGAAGGAAACTCACCAAGGTACATCGGCCTTATCGTTGTCCGCAGAGTAGGCAAGGTTGCACGAGTCGATCCGCCGCCCGATCCGGAGGTAGTACATCCGGTTTTCCATGTTTCTACGCCGAGGAGATGTATCGAGATCCATCTAGAGTTCACCCGACGAGGATGTCCAGTGACGGAAGGGTTATCGCATGAGGAGAGTCCCATAGCGATACTCGATCGCCGTTAAAGGCGCCCGCGACCAAGGATGTGGCTTCCGCAAGGCGTCTTATGGCGAACGAGAACAGAGGAGATGACGGGAAGCAGAGGAGGACATGAGGCGGAGGTATCCTCACTTATTCCCCACACCTCCAGGTAACTCACTTCCCTACTTGCTGATTTTAATTATCCTTTATGCTTAAGAATTGTATTGTGGCTATGTGTGGCTTTTGTAATTGTTTATTTATGAGGAACCATATTGTTAACTACCTTGAGAAGGAACATTCGGGACGAATGTTTCTAAGGGGGGGAGAATGTTATACCCCGTAGTTCCAGAGTATTTATGTGAGGACGTACGTACAAATGTATAAGCCCTAATTAGGTTAAGGTTGAAATTTTGAATTTCCAACGGAAAGGATTCCGAACCTTGTGAAGAAAATTCTATGTTTTTAATATTTTAACCAATTACGGATTTTTTTCCGAGAGATGAAATATTTTGGACTAACATGAGGCACACACGTCACCCCTGTGGGGCTAGGTTGGCCGAAATTCATATGACAAGTGGCCAAGACACGTGGCCAAGTCTTGCAAGATATTTTGTGTGGACAAGTGGCTTGTGGGACCCCCACACACTTGTCCCCAATCTCAACCACACACTTGCCTTCATCCTAGCCCTTGGTTGTCCTATATATGCACCCTTTGTTGATGAAATCTTCCACACTTAGATATTTCAAGACTTGAGAAATATTTTCATCTCTCTCCCTCTCTCCTAGCTCTCGTCGAACACCTCCCTCTCTAACCTAACATTGTCCAATAATTCCTAAACTCCTAAGTGTTCTTCCCTAGTGTATTAGGAAGACTATTAACCAAAAGTTAGGAAAGATTTCACATCCCTAGCCACAAAAAGCCACCTTGGCCGAGAGCTCTTGGAAGGAAAACCTTAGTGTTCTTCACTTGTGTGAGCTGGTTCTCAAGAGATGATGGTTAGGAGCTTCTTAGGGTGATTTGTGGTGGGTTGGAACACAAAGGATTTGGAGCTAAGACTTGCTTGGAGCGACATTAAGTTCTTGGATAATTGGGCTATTTGAGGTAGTGAATCTTAAACCTCTTGTGAATCGGTCATTATACATATATTATAAGTATATTATGGAGTAAAGTTTAAAGAGTTGGATCTTGTTAACTTGTTAAAAGAAAGGATTGGCTTTAGCCATTAAAATGGTAAAAACGTATCCAACGTATCAAACGTATCTGTTATACCCCGTATTTCCAGAGTATGTACGTAAGGGCGTACGTATAAAAATTCAAGCCTTAAGATTTGACAGGTTCGAAAATTTTGTGCACAAGTGCCGAAAAGAGTCGTTTTTCGACGAAACGTTTTACTAACTTTGGCGGAAAATTCGCCATGTCATTTATAATTTTTGCGGATTTTTCCGAGAGACGAAACATTTTGGACCAACGGGACGGCAAAGTGGACGAAATAGGTGGCATGGGTTAGGTAGGATATTTTGTGCAAGTTGGTGTGGTAGATGGATAAGGTGCACATGGCTCACTCCTAGCCCTACACTTGCCTAACACTTGGAAGAATCTTGGCCATTGGTTGGCCATTTCTTGACCTATAAATACCCCTCTAAGTTGATGAACTTCTTCATCCAAAAATGTTTTCTAAGTGTTAAAATCCCTCCCCCCTTTGAGTGTTGAGTTTCGTCCAAGCTCCCTTTTTTTGAGAAGCTTGGCAGAGGTCCCCCCTAGCCTAGTTGGTTTCAGATAACACCCCCTTGTGGTATAGAAATACTCTCCAATTATTGTTATAATGCCCAAATACCTTGTAGTATTCCCAAGGTTACACTTATACAAAAGCCCAGAAAATACTATTATACTTCCTTTAGCCACTAAATGAAACCCTAAGGAAAACCTTCATAGTCGGTTGTTAAGTAGAAGCTGAGAACTTCTGGCGGTTGGTTGGAGCGGATTGAGCACTCTGAGTAGAGCTTAACGCTGCTCGTGAGCCACATTTATACTTGGATAATTTTGGGCTCATCAAGGTAAATACTATCGCCCTTCTATTGTAATTGGGAATTACATACGTAGTAGTATAGAAATGAATATAAGATTCATGTAAGAGAATTGAATCAGAATAAGGATATTACGTAATAGACTTGAATCAAATCACATCGTAAGAATGTTAAAGTAGAAGTTAAACCGCATTTACATAGGACTGCATTTACAGAGACCGATAACCTTTATCGGTTGAATGTTCGCAAGCAGCACGTGCTACTTAGAAGGACAAGGCTAGCCGTTATAGCCGTGAGCGCTTTGCTAATAGCTCAGAAATCGTCGCGAGGTACGTGATTCTTCCTATACTCTTGAGCATGAAGTATTTTTTAAAAAGAATATATATATGGTACGGTAGACGACGTATGGCAATGTCTTTGACTTAAGCCCGAATAATATATATATAGTACTGCAGACGACGCGTGTTAACCGAACGTAGTTGTACGGCAATGTCTTTGACTTAAGCCCAATAATAAGAACCTTGAATGTATTTTAAAAGAATTAAGAAACCTTTGAAAGAAGAGTAATACTTGATTTTGAAAACATAAGAGTTATACTAGCTTTATGGGAAGTTAGGTATAACGTCTTAAGAGAGATAAAGAGAATGGTTTACTGATTTTTACAAGATAAGAGACATGACTTAATATGGATGTTTGTGTGAAACCTCATTCGTGAGTAATGAGTACTTGGTTTTAAAAGGAATAATGTTCTACCGATTTCGAAATCGTAACGAGTATCGACTCAACCACCGCAGCTGCTAATAAAGGAAAATGTAATGAATAATGAAGTATTATTAAAACAGAGAAACCTCCATCCGCATGAAGCTAAGATGAGACAAAATGATATTACATTTCCTAGATCATGGTCGCTTAATAAAGATGGTTATAAACAAGAATAAACTACTCACACATACGGTATATGTTATTCAATTGTTTTAAAAGAGATTAAGACATCAACTATGAAACTTTTCTAAAAAGAGACTTGAGTAATCGAATTAGGAAAACCGAACTTTAGGAAAAAGAAAGGCAATCGTTATGTCTTAAATTATTTAAAACATAAAGTGTTATAATTTTTATGCAAGTTAGTTATAACGACTTTATGAAAACAAAAGAAGGGTTTTATCATTGGTTTTAATGTGATAACTTGGCTTTAAAAAGAGAAGTGTTTAGGTTTGCTAAAACGTGAGTCACTCTATTCTATACTACGTATCGTGACTTTTATAAAAGGAATGGATCTCTTTAAAAGGAATTTAACGACGTAGTACTTTAGGTTAAAACCCGACTTTGATATAAAACGGAAGTACCTCGAGTCAGGTATAACTTGCCTATGCTTGTTGTCAGATAACTCGCTTATGCCGGTTGTTGTATAACTTGCCTACGCTTGTTGTTGTGTAACTCGCCATGCTTGTTGTGATAGCCTTTGTTGTAGAATTGTGTTTATACTACCGCGCTCGCTGGAGGCCGGTTGACTTATCGAGAACTTACATGGACATGTCTACACCGATGCACTCGGGGCACGCGGCTACGCGGCAGGTTGATTACCCGATATATTGTTATTGTGGTTACATGGACATGCCTACACCGACGCAGACCCGGGGCATGTGGCTACGCGCAGGTTGATCACCCAAGATATTGTTGTTGATGCTATATGGACATGTCTACACCGATGCAGACCGGCACGTGGCCACGCGACATTGTTATTATTGTTGCATCACGGACATGTCTACACCGATGCAGACTCCGGGCACGCGGCCATGACGCGAACATGATTGATGCGGTGGGCGGAGACCCATAGTTATATTTGAGTGATGATGACTTGGAGGGCGCGAGTCCCCGACTTGACCGCTTATGTGCATCAGATTTTGGTTATCATACATGTCTCCCGCTTATATAGATCCGTTATGATTTAATCGCAGATTTTCGGGCCACATACTGTACCGCCAGATCGACTTCCTTCGGGCCGCTCATGCCGCAGTAAGTACATCGTTGTCGATCCCCGCTTAGATCACCTTCAGCAGACGAAGCTCCGCCTTCTGAGGCTTATCTTTGGTACGTGTTCCCGAGTTGTAGGTTCTTGTACATTCTGTGGTACGGCGGCCCCGTCCCGTCATAGTTGTTGTAAATCTTAGAGGTCCGTAGATCACAAGCGGTGGTTGTAAAAAGGATTAAACTGCTCGCTTTTATGTATTAATATACCAAGGCAACTGCTTTGGTCTGCTTATATATAATATTTCGCTTCATGTCTTGTTTTTATGTTCCGCTGATTTTCTCTCGATGTATGACTACTGGTGCCCGGTAAGGCACCGCCACGCCCGGTTCGTGTCGTGACAAAAGTGGTATCGTGAGCGCTTAATCCTCTGAAAGTGTCTACGCATCGTGTTCAGAGTAGTCTTGATTATCGCAGTGTTGTGCACCACATCTATAATCGTGAGGTCGCAGGACATTTAGGATTGGTTTCATTTCTTCTCATTCCGAGATCGTGCCTTAGAGCCGTGTGATAAGTCGGACCCTCTCGACGATTCCTTTCCTTTACCGCCATGCCTCCGCTGCAGGCAACCTGCAGCCCGTACGGGCAAGGCAATGAGGGAGCGGGATACAGAGGAGTACGAGGCGCAGCCCTGGCCAAGACTGAGATGCTGCTTCCGACGGCGAAGTTTCGCGACGCCAAAGACCAAAGAGAAGCTTAGAGCCGCAGCAGGTCGCCGAGACTACAAGACTCGAGCCTCCACCCCACACCGGGGCGTAAGAGATGGATTACAAGGAGATGGCCCGCCACTAGCCGTGGTCGTGGCCGATATGAGGATAGCCGGACGCAGCAGCCCAAAGAGCGCCAGCGTTCACCCTAGATCGGATAGTTCGAGGCTACAGTGACTTTCGAGACGAGCCCGCCAGAGTTCTACGGGTCGAGGCCCGAGGATGATCCGCAGGAGTTCATCCGACGCCATAGCCGATCAGAGTGATCAAGGCTTCGAGACCGAGTCGGTGGTCTTAGGTTCGTGACGGCCGCGTGATACCACAATGATCGTTTGATTCGCGAGCCGTCCCGGAGAGAATGCACTTCCACCGCTTGGGGACGAAGCCGGGCCTTCCGGCACATTTCGCCTCCACGTATTTGCGAGGGCTCGGCCGACAATTTTTGATGCTGAGGCGTAATCCGCGCATGGCCGAGTACAATGCGAGTTCGACTCATCGCCTTGTATGTTCCCGCATTAGTAGCTAGTACGGAGGATCGAGTGCACCGATATATTACAGGCTTGATGATTACCAGCGTAGAGTTGTTCGTGTAGCCCTTCACCGCACGGACATTGCCCGCACGCAGCTTATACACTGATGCGGCGAGCGAGAAATCGACGAACGACCGAGATCGCAGTAAGAGGCCAACAACAGGTCCTTTGGTGACTTTCGAGGCGGACCGCCTCAGAAGAAATTTAGTTTTGTACTCCGCCAGCAGCAGTGGTCCTCCACAACCTTCGTGGCATCCAGAGTATTCGGAGCAGTCGAGCTCCACGGGTTCTGTTTCCTGCGAGTAGTGGTGTTGCTGCAGACGCAATACCCCTACCTCGCTGTGGTCGGCGTGGTAGACCGCATTTTGGGAGTGTCGGGTGCCAAGGAGCTTGTTATTTTTATGGCAGCAGGCCATTTTGCGAGGAACCGTCCACCAAGGGTAGCACGGATGTTACGACTCACCTTCGTGATCGCTGGTCGTTCATCGCCTTCACTAGCTGCGCACCGCAGGCGTGATCGTGATTAGAAAGCTGCAGAGACAGTATATCCTTAACCCCTAGAGTTTTGTACGCTTGTTATGATGATGTGTTTAGTGTTATGTTCGGATAGCTTTGTGCTAAAATGTGATTCGTAAACTCGTTATCAGAAAAGCGGTAAGCCTGGGACGAGAAAGTAACCTTAGAATATTACAATGAGACCTTAGATGTAAGGTCATCTCGAGTAAAGGATTTTGCAAATGATCCTTGTCGGCACATTATATACCTAGGTGTATCAGGTGATAAGTCCTCGGTAGTGTGAAATGGAAGTGGTAGCTTTCATGACCAGATAGGTAAAATTGTTTCGGACGGAAACAAGAGTCACGCGCAGTCGGGTCGGGGCTATGTTGCGGGCCAGCCCGCGCCGGTTGGGTCAGCTGGGTGGTCCCGCCAGCGGTAGGGTCACGAGGTGCTAGGCCCAAGTTTAGATGACCATCGTATGAGTTCGTGGACGCGCTCGACCAAAATCGGTTCGGAAGGCCGGAATGGCCTTATGGCGCGGAGCTAGTAAGATGACCAAGGTCGAGGTGGTGACTCCAAAGTTTCGAACTAAAGCGATGATCGAGGTGTGGTACGCACAATCGGAAGAGTTCAAGTGTTCGAGCGGTACGACGCAGTAAGGAAGGAAGAGAACACGTGTTATTTTGCGGCTGTGGCGTTGACAACTTGTTAGAGGAACTTTATCATTATCCGTCTTGAGAAGGAACATTCGGGACGAATGTTTCTAAGAAGGGGAGAATGTTATACCCCGTATTTCCAGAGTATGTACGTAAGGGCGTACGTATAAAAATTCAAGCCTTAAGATTTGACATGTTCGAAAATTTTGTGCACAAGTGCCGAAAAGAGTCGTTTTTCGACGAAACGTTTTACTAAACTTGCGAAGGGAAAATTCCGGCTATGTCAGTTATAAATTTTATGATTTTTCCGAGAGAAACATTTTGGATCAACGGAGGGTGACATGTGTCACCTCACATTGGAAGCAAAGGGACGCAAAGTGGACTAAATAGGTGGTACGGGTTAGGTAGGATATTTTGTGCAAGTCAGCGTGGTAGATGGATAAGGTGCACATGGCTCAATCCTAGCCCTACACTTGCCTAACACTTGGAAGAATCTTGGCCATTGGTTGGCCATTTCTTGACCTATAAATACCCCTCTAAGTTGATGAACTTCTTCATCCAAAAATGTTTTCTAAATGTTAAAATCCCTCCCCCCTTTGAGTGTTGAGTTTCGTCCAAGCTCCCCCTTTTTTTTTTTGAGAAGCTTGGCCGAGAGGGTCCCCCCCCCCCCTAGCCTAGTTGGTTTCGTATAAATACCCCCCTTTTGTGGTATAGAAATACTCTCCAAGTATTGTTATAATGCCCAAATACCTTGTAGTATTCCCAAGGTTACACTTATACAAAAGCCCAGAAAATACTATTATACTTCCTTTAGCCACTAAACGAAACCCTAAGGAAAACCTTCATAGTCTGAAGTGTTAAGTAGGTTGCGTAGAACTTCTAAGGGTTGGTTGGAGCGGATTGGAGCACTGAGTAGAGCTTAACGCTGCTCGTGAGCCACATTTATACTTGGATAATTTTGGGCTCATCAAGGTAAATACTAATGTCCTTCTATTGTAATCGGGAATTACATCGTAGTAGTATAGAAATGAATATAAGATTCATGTAAGAGAATTGAATCGTAATGTAAGGATATTACGTAATAGACTTGAATCAAATCACATCAAGAATGTTAAAGTAGAAGTTAAATCATTTACATAGGACTGCATTTACAGTAGATCGATAACCTTTATCGTTGAATGCTTTCGCAAGTAGCAGACGTGCTACTTAGAAGCGGACAAGGCTAGCCGTTATAGCCGCGAGCGCTTTGCTAATAGCTCAGTAAATCGTCGCGAGGTATGTGATTCTTCCTATACTCTCGAGCATGAAGTATTTTTCTAAAAGAATATATATATGGTACGCAGACGACGTATGGCAAATGTCTTTTGACTTAAGCCCGAATAATATATATATAGTACGGTAGACGACGTGTGTTAATCGAACGTAGTTGTACGGCAATGTCTTTTGACTTAAGCCTGAATAATAAGAACCTTGAATGTATTTTAAAAGAATTAAGAAACCTTTTTGAAAGAAGAGTAATACTTGATTTTGAAAACATAAGAGTTATACTATCTTTATGGGAAGTTAGGTATAACGTCTTAAGAGAGATAAAGAGAATGGTTTACTGATTTTTACAAGATAAGAGACATGACTTAATATGGATGTTTGTGTGAAACCTCATTCGTGAGTAATGAGTACTTGGTTTTTAAAAGGAATAATGTTCTACTGATTTCGGAAATCAGAATGAGTATCGACTAACCACTGCAGCGTTAATAAAGGAAAATGTAATGAATAATGAAGTATTATTAAAACCAGTAGAAACCTCCATCTGCATAGAAGCTAAGATGAGACAAAATGATATTACATTTCCTAGATCATGGCTGCTTTAATAAAGATGGTTATAAACAAGAATAAACTACTCACACATATGGCATATGTTATTCAATTGTTTTAAAAGAGATTAAGACATTGAACTATGAAACTTTTCTAAAAAGAGACTTGAGTAATCGAATTAGGCAACCGAACTTTAGGAAAAGAAAGGCAATCATATGTCTTAAATTGGTTTAAAACATAAAGTGTTATAACCTTTTATGCGGTTAGTTATAACGACTTTATGAAAACAAAGAAGGGTTTTATCATTGGTTTTAATGTGATAACTTGGCTTTAAAAGAGAAGTGTTTAGGTTTGCTAAAAATGTGAGTCACTCTATTCTATACTACGTATCGTGACTTTTATAAAAGGAATGGATCTCTTTAAAAGGAATTTAACGACGTAGTACTTTAGGTTAAAACCCGACTTTGATATAAAATGGAAGTACCTTGAGTCAGGTATAACTTGCCTACGCTTGTCAGATAACTCGCCTACGCCGTTGTTGTATAACTTGCCTACGCTTGTTGCAGGTAACTCGCCATGCTTGCTGTGATAGCCTTTGTTGTAGAATTGTGTTTATACTACCGCGCTCTCGCCGAGGGCCGGTTGACTTGTTGAGAACTTACACGGACATGTCTACACCGACGCAGACTCCGGGGTACGTGGCCACGCGCAGGTTGATTACCCGATATATTGTTATTGTGGTTACATGGACATGTCTACACCGATGCAGAATTCGGGGTACGTGGCCACGCGCATTGTTATCCCAAAGATATTGTCGCATCATGGACATGTCTACACCGGCGCAGACTCGCATGCGCGTACGCGACATTGTTATTATTGTTGCATCACGGACATGTCTACACCGGCGCAGACTCCGGGGTACGTGGGCGATGCGAACATGATTGATGCGCGGGCGCGAGACCCATAGTTATATTCGAGTGATGACTTGAGGGCGCGAGTCCTCGACTTGATCGCTTATGTTGCGTGATCGTATTTTGGTTATCATACATGTCTCCCGCTTTATATAGATCGTTATGATTTAATCGCAGATTTTCTGGCCACATACTGTACCGCCAGATCGACTTCCTGGGCCGCGCTCATGCCGCAGTAAGTACATCGTCGCCGATCCCCGCTTAGATCACCTTTCAACAGATTGGAAGCCCGCTTCCTTGAGGCTTATCTTTTGCATGTGTTCCCCGAGTCAGAGGTTCTGTACATTCGTGGGTATGGCCCCGTCCCGCCATAGTTGTCAGAAATCTTAGAGGTCCGTAGTAATCGCAAGGGGTGGTTGTAAAAAGGATTAAACTGTCGGCTTTTATGTATTAATATACAAGGCAATCGCTTGGCTCGCTTATATATAATATTTCGCTTCATGTCTTGTTTTTATGTTCCGCTGATTTTCTCGATGATGACTACTGGTGCCCGTAATGCACTACCACGCCCGTTCAGTCGTGACAAAGATCTTACTTGGAAGTTAAGTAATTAACAATGTAACTATAACTTATATTAAGAATGGAATATGTTGACGACTAATGAAGTAATCGATAAGTAAATGGACAAAGTTGCCAAGGACCCCAACTTAAGGATCAGATTTACTTTGACCGTATTTACTTGGATCATTTACATTAAGGGAAGATTTTTAAATCGCTCCGCTGGGTACGTGATCCCCTTTTTAATTATCAGATTGTATTGTTAAGGAAGATTGTTAAATCGCGCCCGCTTAGGCGTGTGATCCCCTTCTTTATGTTGTTTAATTATTACGCCTTTATATGGCATATAAATTACGCTATTCGCCTTGGAGAAAGATGGAAAAGTGAGTAAAAATGGGAGAAATGTGCCCAAATTTCCGAGAATAGGAAATCTTACTTAGAAGAGTTCTACGACAAACTAGAAGTTAATCACAGATTTTGACTATTATGTCGAATTTCACGCGACATATCCGACTTGGCAAGGGATTTAGCCGATGAGGTATGTGGTTCTTCCTATCCTCTCGAGCATGATATTTGTAAAATATATATAGTACGGTAGACGACGCGGTGTTGACTAAATTTTGCTTTACTTTGATGTCTTTTGACTTGAGTTTTAAATATCAAAAATCTTGAAGTATTTCAAAAGAGTTATGAATCATTTTGGAAGAAAAGAAATACTTAGTTTTAAAGGCTTAAGTGTTATACTAGCTTTACGGGAAGTTAGGTATAACGACTTAGAAAGATAAAAGGAACGGCTTACTTATTTGTTTATAAAAGCCTTGTAATGATTCTAAGGCGTGGTAAGTTTGTTTGATAAGTAAACATGTTATGATGCTGCATGTGTTAGTGTCTTGTGATGTTGTATACGGGGTTACTTTTGTTGAGCTTACGTTGTTTAACGATAAGCCCGCAGGCCGGGTATTATATCACTTACCCCGACTTGTTACGAGTCGCGTTAGCTACCCCGATGCGAGGAATACCTCACGCGGTCTACGTGACCTACGCGAGCTACGGAGTTCCGTGGATGATCACCCGGTGTTACGCCGACGCGAGGAATACCTCACGCGTCCAGGTGACTACGCGGATCGCGGAGTCCAGTTGATGTCGCGTTAGCTACCCCGATGCGCGAGTACTCACGCGGTCCGAGGACCTACGCGACTACTAGAGTTCAGATTAGGCTCGCATAATGATACTACGGGCGATTGGCCTTGCTTCGATCATTAGCACTTAGAAAAGACCGCTATGTTACATGTATTTTGCTCTTGTTACGCTGTGGCATTACGTGCGCTTAAGTTGGGTTGTTTCGCATATATCCGCGGAACTTGTTTTAAAATGTTATAATTTCATTCAAGATTTACGCTTCACATACTTAGTACCGTTGTAATCGACTTTCGTGGCCGCTCACGCCGCAGTAAGGGAAAGCAGTGGTAGATCCTCATTCTTAGGATCTTTACTCGTGTCGTGAGCTCCATTTCTCCGAGGCTCGAATTTGGTACGACTCTCCCGATGTTGTAGATATTTTGTACATCTGTGGTATGAAGGGCCCCGTCCCGCCATAGTTGTTTACTTCCTTAGAGGTCTGTAGTCCCGCTGTAAAGGCCTGGATGAATCGCTCACTTTGGGTATATATATATATACATGCCAAAGGCAACTTTTCTTGGATAAACCGTTTTTCATTTTATACTGCTTTCATGTCATGATTTTATTTCACGTTACTCGATGTATATCTACTTGGGTGCCCGGTAAGGCACTACCATAGTTCGGATCGGTCGTGACATCAACCTATAATGGTCACAACATGACTATCAACTTCTAGTCTCTAACGAGAATAATACTAAGTATACGGCCTCTAATTCTACGGAAAATCGGGCAAAGACTTCCTTTGTTTCTACTTACTTTGCCACCTTTTCAAGGCCGAATACAATAACCAAACACGCCACATTTAAGGTTCAACATACCAACCAATCAGGGATTACACGCCTTACAATACGTAAAATTCCGCCCCACAATTGCATCAAGTAGTTTAAAATCCAAGCCATTCTACCAACTTATAACCAACAACACTAAGTCTTTTCCAATCCTTTTCCAATTCCAAGTTCTAAGGTCTAACATGTTATAAAGTCATAAACAACTTCAACAACTACAATTTCCTTCTTATACAACATGCGCATTTACTTAAACTAATAATCAACTTGAATTGTAATCTTAAGGCTAAACATGCTAGTTTTCGGATTAGGGTTCCAATAGCCAATATACTTATCAAACTTCATACTAAACATCTCATTCTTGCTAATATCCACAACTACAATGATAAGCAATCTTAATTACTAAACGACAAGATTATACCTTTATAAGCCCTTAAAATTTCCAAGATTCAAAGTCGCTCCTTAGCAAATTCTAGCTCCTTTCCTTATGTTCCAATCCGCCCAAGCACTCCTGTAGCCTACAAGAACCCATCTTCAAGTTCCAACTTCAAAGTCAAGAACTCCTTAAGTTTCCGCCACACTAATACGAAACGTCATTTTTCCAAATCTTTCTATTGAGATATCCTTACAATACCCTTAGGACATCGGGTTTAAGTCTTGTGAATAATGGAACAAAATTGCAAATTTTTGTGTGGACTCATGGACCAAACCCTAGAGCAAGTTTTTTGAACAAGAAAATGTCATGGATTTTTCTAAGTGTCAAGACCTTGTCTCGCACTAGCTTATCATATATAACACATCGATGGCTTAGATTATAACAAATGCGTGGCTTGGATGAGGATCATTAATTAAATAGCCATGGACAAGCTCGACATCGTCAACAATCTCAAGCTCAAGACTTATCTTCCAAGATGGTCAATGACCATTTTACCCTTACTAATTTTCGTCCAAGGCCATATGTGGGGGTGGCACATGTCGCCCTCTCATTCATCCATAAAATTCCGTAACCCTCGTGGGCCCCACAAAACGAAATTTCTGTGGGCCCCACGTGACCAACCGTGAAAAATAAATTTCCAAAATGTTAAAAAGTTCCATACTCTTCAAATAATGCATTTTGAGAATCCACCTCAACAACGAACATTTTTCCTTTCCGACGCTCGAAGATTTTTTGCCTAAAACAATTCTTCCTTTCGTACCAATTTCCAAGTCTTGATTCCTTACATACATTCTCTTATACATGTCCTGGACTTACGGGGTGTAACACCCCCCGTAACCACATAAATCTCCTCCCCTAACAAGGCCCGCTACCAAGCCAACAACTCCATGTGGGTTACACGCTTAACCTGACGTACAACACCGCCACCATATACTACAAGTCTCATCAGAATACACCCAATGTAAATACAGTTCAATTCTTTTTTAATCATCATTCCAATATATCTTCTACTCAATTCTAAACTACTACAATATGTAATATCCAATTACAATAGGGGGACAAAGATCATTACCTCGATAAGCCCAAAATTATCCAAGATTTATAAGTCGATCCTGAGCAACGTTTAGCTCCACTTCCTTACGCTCCAACCCTCTCCAAGCAACCCTTAGAAGTTTCTAAACAACTTCTCTTATCACTTCAACCATCTATGAAGATTTCTCCTAGGGTTTCATTTTGCGACTATTGGAATAAAGTAGTATTTCCGGGCTCTTATGTTGGGATAACTTTAGAATACTACTAGGGATACAAGGCTAAGGTATTTGGAATAATAACAACACTTGAAGAATTTCTACACAAGTGGGTGGGGTGTTGGACGAGAACTCACTAAGGGGGAAGGAAGAATTTTGCCTTGGAAACTCTCTAACTGGATGAATAAAATCTTGAAAACAAGGGGTATTTATAGAGAAATCAATGGCCAAGATCTATTCAAGTGTGTGGTGTAGATCGGGGACACGTGGGTGTGGATTCTACCAACCACATGTCCACCATTAAATTTGGACAAGTTGGCTAGCCACTTGTCCACTACCAAACCGCCCTCGACACACGCCCTTCACCAATTCGCCAACATGGCCACACTGGGGTGACACGGTCGCCCTACTGGCCCAAAAATATTTTATCTTCCAAAATATCCGTAATGCCAAAAATCCAAAATAAAGCTGGGCCCCACCAAACCAGAATTCTCCCGTGGCCCCACGTGACCAATTTCGAAATAAAATTCCATAATTCTCAAATATTCCAAAAGTCCGACACCGAATCCGGAATCCAATTCCTTTAACGAACCTTTTTCCTTCACAAAACCGAAACTTTTCCGCTAAAAATCACATCTTTCTTCCTTTCTAATTTTTGTGTCGATTCTCGCACGCACGCCCTCACATACATACTCGAACTACGGTGTAACACTTTCGCATTTGCCCCTGGCCGCTTTATAGCATAGTTGGTACCGTAGGCTCGCAGATGGCTTCCGCATTTGCCTTGGCCATATCTCGCGGCAGTCGATCCGTAGCCGGTTTTCGATTTGCCTGGCCGCTGATGATGCAGTCGGATCTGTAGCTATGCCTTCGCATTTGCCCCTGGCCAATTTTATGACGCAGTCGATTCGTGGTTAGCTTTCCTACTGCCCAGACGGTTTTACGGCGACACAGCGCGGGACTCGTGTTCATGTGGTACTTTTGCGTTATATTATATCATAGATCACGGCAGCTGGCGGCGAGTTCCACGCATGATTGATATTGTGGGCGTGAGACCCATGGTTACATTTTGAGTGATGACTTTGAGGTACGAGTCCTCGACTGACCGCTTATATATTGTATAATGTAGTTTGGTTATCATACACGCCTCGCTTTATATAGATCGCTATGATTTCATTACGATTTTCGGGCCACATATTTGGTACCGTTGTACTAACCTCCTCCGGGGCCGCTCATGCCGCAGTGCAGAGGTACACCGTTGTTGATCCTCTCTTAGTGGTCACAGCTCGCTTTGGGAAGCTTCGCTTTCCGAGGCTTATCTTTGGTACGATTCTCGAGATTGTAGGTTCTGTACATTCAGGTACGACGGCCCCGTCCCGCCATAGTTGTTATAAAATGTCACGACCCGACCTGTCAAAGCTCGCGATCGTGCCCTACTCCGGGCACCCTTACAGTATACATCAAAGATAATCACGAACATACATGAAACTTATACAATAAATCAACAGTAACTAAAATCAACAGTTAGCCACGAGGCTACCTCCCGGATATATAAAAACATAACCGGCAGCTTGCCTCCTTTCCTTTACAAACCGACTCCACAACATGTGACTGCTGCACTTAAGAGTTTTAACATAATAACCGCGGATGTGGCTCCGCCATACCCCAATATACGAATCTACAACCTCGTGGGAAATCGTACTAAAAGATAAGCTCGAGTAAATGGAGCTTTCAAGAATCAATAAAGGATCCAAAGAGCGTGGATCAGCAAGTTATGTACCTCAACTCGCAGATGAACGCAGCCCCAAGGAGGTCAAGATTTAAATATGTACCAAGTATGTGAAATCAAAATATCAGAATGAAATCATAACAGTCTATAAAAAGCTGGAGACATGTATGATAACCAAAATAACAGTACACTGTGCCTTGCCAAAGTGAAAGTAATGAAAGTCAGTTTTACCTTTTAAAGACTTTCAACACATGAACAATAGTCACACAGGGCTACCGACACAATCCTCAAATATCATCACATAGTCCAGTACGGGTCTCAAGCCCACAATATCAAAGTGTGCCCGTGGAATCCCCCATCACTGCCGGCAGCTATAAGTGAAGAATATAACCATGTGACGCGCCAGTGGAATCCTACCTCACTGTCGGCGTACACACCTACAATACATATATGTATTTATACCCCGCCTGGAATCTCATCACGCCAACAATGTAGTGTAACATATAACCGTGACGCGCCTGCATCCTACTCACTCACGGGCGACACATATACAATACATATATATATATATATATATCTCATGCCCGTGGAATCCCTCATCTCGGGTACATGACTTCATGGACAGCTAATCCATGGGCTAATAATTGTATATAACATGCCCGTGGAATCCCTCATCTCGGGTACATGTCTTCATGGGGAGCTAGTCCATGGAGTAATAGTCGTACATAACATGGTCGCATGCCCCAGAATCCCTCATCGATAAGCATGGCCATGGGTAATAAAACAACCGAATCTAACCCGCCCCGGTCGCACGCCTAATCCTCAACGTATAAGCATGTCCAAGGAGTAATAAAGACAATCCGAGAATCTAACCCGCATCCTGGTCGCATGCCGCGGAATCCCTCATCGTATAAGCATGTCCAAGGATCAATCACAATGGAAGTATACCCGTGGAAGCCTCCACACCGCTTGCACGCCCAAGTAGATTCACAACAAGACACCGCTCGTTATACCTCAGATTTCCGCAGTATGTACGTAAGGGCGTACGTACAAAAAGTTTAGCCTTAAGTTAGGCACTTTGGACGAATTTGTGCACAACTCACAAAACGAATGGTTTTCCGACGAAACATTTTACATAACTTGCGACGGGAAAATTCCGGCTATGTCATTTATAATTTTATGGATTTTTCCGAGTGACGGAACCTTTTAAGTTAACGAGAAAGTGACACTTGTCACCTCAAGTGGACGGCCAGCGGGCTTTGCCTTGGACGCTTGGGAGGGTTTTGAGGCCTAAGACACGGGCCATTGTTTGTGGAGTGATTTGAGGAGTAGTTTAGGGGCACTTGGGCAAATCTCGCCCTCCACTTGCCCCCACTGGCTTGATCATGGCCCTTGGTTTCTATAAATACCCTCCATTTGAAGACTTCTTCATCACAAATCTCCAAGTCTAAAATCCTCCTTCCACCCTTGTGAGCCTCGCCCTAGCCTCACTTCTCCCCTATAGAAAGCCTAGTAAACACCCTCTCCCCTCTAGCCTAGTGGCTTTGGCCGAGGTCCTCCCCTTGGTAGAAAGTTGTCTTCCAAGTATAGCCACTATTCCAAAATACCCTAGCCCCAAATCCCTTTTAGTATTTAAGCAGAAGTTGCTGGAAACTTCTAAAGGTTCTCGAGCTATCTGAGCGCAAGCTAGAGCTAAACCTCGCTCAGACCGACTTTATCTTGGATAATATCGGGCTTATCGAGGTAAATAATCTTATCCTTCTATTGTAAAATACATACCGTAGAAGCATGTAAGCAAGTATAAAACACTTAGAAGGGTACTACAGATGTGAATCGAGCTTAATCACCTCGTAACATGTAAAGAAGAAGATTGAATCAGACTTTACATGGATCGTATTTACAAAGAGACTTGTATAGCTTATCGGTAGGGTAGTGCTGCCCGATTTTCCATAGAATAAAGAACCTCTGCTTAGAATGTCTTACAGAGTAGTCTAGACTTTGATAGACGCCTTTGACTATTATAGTTGTTATCACGCGACATATTCGACTCAAGGTGGATTTCACGGTATGCATGTGATTCTTCCTATACTCTGAGCATGATATTTTAAAGTATATATATAGTACGGTAGACGACGTGTTAATCGAACGTAGTTTTACGGCAATGTCTTTGACTTAAGCCCTAATAATAAAGATCTCAAGTCTTTTAAAAGAATTATAAATCGCTTTGAAAGAAGAAGAATAATTGTTTTTCAAAGAAACAAAAAGCTTAAGAGTTATACTAGCTTTATGGGAAGTTAGGTATAACGACTTAAGAAAGATAAAAGGAACGGTTTACTTATGTGTTTATAAAAGACTTATATTGATTTCTGAAAAAGTATAATAAGATGGTTTGATAAATAGACATTATATGACGCTACGTGGTATTAGTGTCTTGTAACGCTTGTATAAGAGGTATTCTTTGTGCTTATGTTGTTTAACGATGTCGTTATGTTAGTATTATATAACTCACCTCTTGACATGTTACCGGGGTTGTCGCCTCCGACGCGGGTAGACTCAAAGGTCCGGGACCATGATTCGAGAATACCTCACGCGGGTCCGTGGGACCTACGCGGAGTCGCGAGAGTTCCGTGTTAGTGTGCGCCTTTATGGTCACGCGGTTCATGTGGCCACGCGACTACGAGTCCGGACGATGCCGAGGAGTAGCTACCCTCGACGCGGGAATACCTCACGCGCCTACGCTGGCTTCCATGCGACTACGGAGTCCGTGATTAGGCTTGCATAATGATACTATGGGCGATCGGCCTTGCTTCGATCATTCGCAGCCTAGAAAAGACTCGCATAGCTAATTGCTATTACTCTTGTTTGTGATGTGGCACTATGTGCTACATTGGTTGTCTCGCATATATTTGTAAAATTGGTTTTAAAATGATATGATTTCATTTAAGTACTTTACGCTTCACATACTTAGTACCGTTGTAATCGACTCTTCGGGCCGCTCATGCCGCAGGTAAGGGCAAGGTGTGCTAGATCCACATCCTTAGGATCTTTTGCTTTGGTGTCGTGAGCTCCATCTTCTCCGAGGCTCGACTTGGGTATGATCTCCCGTTGTCAGATATAGTTTTGTACATTCAGGTACGGCGGCCCCGCCCCGCCATAGTTGTTTATCTTCAGAGGTCTGTAGTCCCGTGGTACGCTGGGATGTAATCGCAAAACTATGTTTATATATTTATGCCGAAGGCTTACATTTTCTCACATAAATCGTGTCTCATTTTATAAATCGTTTATGTCTTGTTTTTATATTCACTGATTTTCTCTCGATGTATGACTACTGGTGCCCGTAAGGCATCAAGAACGCCCTAACGGTCGTGACAAAAGTGGTATCGTGAGCGCTTAATCCTCTGAAAGTGTCTGCATCGCATCCAAGAGAGTCGCGATTATCGCGTGCGCGCACCACACCAATAATCGTGAGGCTATAGGATATTTAGGATTGGTTTCATTCTTCTCACTCGTAGATCGCGGCCTGTGAGCCGTGTTATAAGTTGGACCCTCTAACGTGTTCCTTTCAGAATACCATGCCTCCACGTAAGGCAACCCGCCCGTATGGCAAGGCACAGGAGCCGCAGTGGGACACCTAGAGTCACGAGGGCACGTGCCCGGGCCTATACCCGAGACGGCGAGTTCCACGACGCCGACCCTGCGAGGGTTTAGGTCGCAAAGAAATGGTCGATGAGACCACGCACCGCACCTCCACCCTCACCGAGCATTTAGACGGGTTACGCGAGACGGCCCAGCCATCGGGCCAGATCGTGGCTGCATACGAGGATAGGCCGGATGCGCAGCCTGGCCCAGCCCCAGAGTACCCGTGGTTCACCCGAGGCGTATAGTCCGAGGCTACGGATTTCCGAGTTGTAGCCCGCCAGAGTTCTACGGGTCGAGGCTCGAGGATGATCCGCAGGAGTTCATCCGCCGCCATGAGGATCACGCGTGATCAAGGCTTCAGAGACCGAGTTCAGGATCTTTGTTCGACGGCCGCGCGTGATACCGCAGCCGATTGGTTTGATTCGCGAGTTATCCCGGAGAGCACGCGCCCCACTACTGGGACGCAGTTCTCTGAGGCTTTCTCACTCACTTCTTGCTCCACGTATGGCGAGGGCACGGGCCGATTGATTTCTGTCGACGCAGAGGGCGCCACGAGTACAACGCCGAGTTCGACCGCTGCCCGAGCATGTCCCAAAGATTGCAGCAGATATGGAGGATAGGTGCACCGCCACGCCACCGCTAGATGATTATACGGCCGAGTCTTGTGCGGTGTTTCTTCACGGTATGGACATTACCCGCACGCAGCTCATGCACTTGGATGCGGCGAGCGCAGAGGCCGACGGTCGACAGACAACAGCGTAAGGCGCCAGTCGCCGTGGTCTTTTGGTAGCTCTCGGTGGACGGCCTCGCAGTTAGCCTAGATTTGCACCACGCCCACTTAGAGCACTCCCGCACCGCCTTCGAGGACAGACCAGGGCCCCGTGACTTCGTGACGCCCAGTGGTAGCAGAGGCGCGACCGATCGAGACCACCCTCGCACAGGCCGACGCAGATCCCATTACGGAAGTGTGGTATCGCCGATCTTGTTACGCCAGGCCGCAGGTCACTTTGGTAGGGACCGTCCACCAAGGCGCCGCAGAGGGGAGGGGTCACCATGTGTTCTTTCGCCGGTCTTCTTCATCTCCTACGCTTATCGCCCCGAGGCAAGGTACTCATGGGCCACAGGTCGCGGCAGCAGGTCGTGGGCGCGGTCTCAGCCTAGCGGTCCTCGTAACGCATTTATTCCTCGTCCACCGGCAGATCGTGAGGCCTCACCGATGTCGCCATGTACTTTATCGCTTTTGGTCGTGGATGTGTATGCCTTGATTGATCCTCGGTTCTACTCCCCATATATCTCCCCTTATCGCTAGTAGGATAGGGATAGAGCTCGTGTCCATAGACCCTTTCGAGGTAGCTACGCCAGCCGGGTGATCTTGGTAGCTCGGCGTATATAGTGGCTTGTCCGGACTATATACGCCGCCGCACTCAGCCGACTTGACAGAGTCGATATGACCGATTTCGACACGATCACGGGTACGGATCGCTAGCTTCTGCTACGCCAATGTAGACCGCAGGAGAGAGTAGTACGGTTCCGCTCCGGCGAGCCATTGTCGAGCGGAGGAACATCAGACGCTGGTGGTAGGTTTATTTCCTACCTCGGCTAGAAGACGGTGCAGGCGGGTACATCTACCATCTCATTCGGTGTTTGATATCGAGGTCGCGCACCAGATTTTCACCGCTCCAAAGAGTCGAGTTCCCGACGCAGTTTCCTGCACGACCTCCGTATCCTCTCCGCAGGAGATAGAGTTTTGTATCGACAGAGCCGCGACACTCGCCTATTTCCATTCCGCCATACGTAACGGCACCGCCGAAGCCGAGAGAGTCAAGGACCACCGAGAGATTTGGCCGAGAAGCGGCTTCATCGACCTAGTGTTTCTCCCCGGGGAGCGCCAGATTGTTCGTGAAGAAGAAAGACGGACGCCGCGCACGTGTGTTGATTACAGCAATGAACAAGGTGACCATTAAGAACAGATAATTCTTCCTGTGATTGATGATTTGTTCGATCACTGCAGGCGCGAGATGTTTCTCAAGATTGACCGCGATCGGCTATCATCGTACGAGTCGAGAGGCGATGTCCTTAGGATCGCATTCCGACCCTGCACGCATTACGAGTTCGTGGTTATGTCTTTCGTCACCAATGCTCCGCGGTATTTATGGATCCGACGAACCGAGTGTTCAAGCCATTTTTGGACACGCTTGCAGATAGTGTTCATCGATGATATCTTGCTTTATTCTCGCCAGAGCAGGAGTACGCGAGTATTTGGCGATCGTGCCGACGCTTCTCCGACCAGAAGCTATACGCCAAGTTTTCCAAATGTGAGTTTTGGTGGCTTCGTGGCTTTTCGGGCATATTGTCGGCCGATGGTATTCGAGGATACGCCAAGATCGAGGCCATGTGACTTGGCCTAGACCTACTACTCCGGCTGCAGGCGCAGCTCGGCCTCGCAGTTATTATCGCGTTCGGAGAAGTTTGCTTTATCTTCGCACCATTGACTAGCCGACTCGTAAGGCGCTAAGTTTCAGCGGATCGATTCTCGCGAGCGTGGTTTCCGCCATCGGGCGAGAGATCGACGACCGCCTCGCTTACTCTTCCGCAGGTCCAGATGGTTATGTCGTATTGTGACGCCGCATCGGCCGGGATGTGTTGACGCAGCAGGTAGAGTTATAGCGCACGATCCCGACGCCTTAAGAAACACGAGGAACTACCCCACCCATGATTCGAGTCGGGCCGTGATTCACGCCAAGATCCGAGGCACTATTTGTACGGGTTCATGTGGATATTTATACCGACCACAAGAGCCTCCAAAGATATCTTCACCAGGAGCCGAACTTACGATGCAGACGGTGGTTAGAGATGCCAAGGATTACGATGTCGACATCCCGTACTCACCCGCAAGGCCAACGCCAGGCGTACGCCTTAGTCGAGGTCGACGGGGAGCCCATCGATGTGCACCGAGAGAGGGGTACATGGTTCGCGATTTGCATCGCTTAGCGAGCCTCGTGTCCGCTTGATTGATTCGATAGCATGGGTCCGAGTTCGAGAGGTTGCCGAGTCTTCCATCGCCGGCGAGTAAGAGGCAACAGCTGAGGATCCGCTTGACGCGCATCGCGATACGGCCCTTCGCGAGGAAAGGGTCCTGAGGTAGCACCACGGGTGCTAAGGTTTGAGGGCGTGTTGTGTTCCAGATGTTTCGTGACTTCGCAGCAGGTGTTCTAGGGAAGCACACAATACAAGCTACTCTATCCATCCGGTCGATCAAGATGTACCACGACCTTAGATCCGTATCGCGGATGGCTCAAGCAGGACGCTGCGCAGTTTGTAGCTCGGCCCGTGTTGTCGCAGTGAAGGTAGAGCACCGCAGGCCCGTGGTTTGTTGCAGACGATAGAGATCCCGACTGAAGTGGAGGTGATCAACACGGACTTTATCACAGGATTACCTCGCACTCGCAGGAGACATGATTCTATATGGGTTATCGCCGACAGTCGACGAAATCAGCCCACTTTCTTCCCGCCAGACGACTTTTTCTACCGAGGATTATGCCGCACTTTACATCCGAGAGATCGCCGATCGCACGGAGTCCCTATTTCGATCATATCGCATGCAGGAGCCCGCTTACGCTAACTTCGAGGTCCTTCCGTATGGTTTAGTGACGCAGTGAGCTCGAGCATCGCATTCCATCCACGCATGCACGGACAGCAGAGCGCACTATCCGCACTTCGAGGATATGCCGCGAGCCCGTGTTATCGACTTCGTGGTAGCCGAGGATCATTTGCCTCTAGTTGAGTTCATGATAATAATAGCTACCACTCCAAAGATTCAGACGGCGCCTTACGAGGCCTTGTACGAGGAAGTGCAGATCGATAGGCTGGTTTGATGGGCGCAGCGCTTAGTGGGACCAGACGGCGCAGCAGTGGGATAAGGCGAAGCTTATCCAGAGCGTTGCTCATACCGTAGTCGGCAAGTCGATGCAGATCATTGTCGCCAGATCCGAGTTCGAGGTCGTGATTGGGTTTTCTCAAAGTGTCACCCATGGCGGTGTGATGAGATTCGGAAGAAAGGGAAACTCACCGAGGTAAATCGGGCCGCTTCAGATTGTCCGCAGTGGCAGGCAAGGTTGCTCTATGAGTCGATTCGCCGTCCGACCGGAGGCAGCATCCGTGTTTCATGTTTCTACGCCGAGGAGATGATCGGGATCCATCTGCAGTACACCCGATTGATGATGTCCAGTGATCGAGGGGTTATCGATTTAGAGATTCCCATAGCGATAGTCGATCGCCGTTAGGCGCCCGCGACCAAGGACGTGGCTTCCACAAAGTCTCGGGCGAACGAGCTCAGTGGAGGAGACGACGGGAAGCCGGCGAGGACACGAGGCGTATATCCTCACCTATTCCCCACACCTCCGTAACTCACTTTCCTACTTGTAATTTTCATCATCATATTTGCCTAAGTGTTGTTTCAGGTCAGATGTGGCATTTGCGTAAATGTTTTAGTTATGAAGAACCTTATTGCTATCTGCTCAGGAAGGAAACATTCGACGAATGTTTCTAAGGAGGGGAGAATGTTATACCCCGTATTTCCAGAGTATGTACGTAAGGGCGTACGTACAAAAAGTTTAGCCTTAAGTTAGGCACTTTGGACGAATTTGTGCACAACTCACAAAACGAATGGTTTTCCGACGAAACATTTTACATAACTTCATGCACGAAAATTCGGATATGTCATTTATAATTTTTATGGATTTTTCCGAGCGACGAACCTTTTGTTAACGAGAGGTGACACTTGTCACCTCGCCGACGCCAGCGGGCTTTTGCCTCGACGCTTGGGAGGGTTTTGAGGCTCAAGACACGGGCCATTGTTTGCGGAGTGATTTGAGGAGTAGGTTAGGGGCACTGGGCAAATCTCGCCTCCACTTGCCCCCCACTTGGCTTGATCACGGCCCTGGTTTCCTATAAATACCCTCCCTTCAAGACTTCTTCATCACAAATCTCCAAGTCTAAAATCCTCCTTCCCCTCGCAGCTCTCGCCCCAGCCTCACTTCTCCTCTAGAAAGCCTAGCCGAAACACCCTCTCCCCTCTAGCCTAGTGGCTTTGGCCGAGGTCCTCCCCTTGGTAGAAAGTTGTCTTCCAAGTATAGCCACTATTCCAAAATACCCTAGCCCCAAATCCCTTTAGTATTTAAGCAGGTCATGGAAACTTCTATGGTTCTGAGCACCTGAGCGCAAGTTAGAGCTAAACTCGCTCAGACCGACTTTATCTTGGATAATATCATTTATCGAGGTAAATAATCTTATCCTTCTATTGTAAAATACATACCGTAGAAGTATGTACAAGTATAAAACACTTAAGTGGTACTACAGATGTGAATCGAGCTTAATCACCTCGTAACATGTAAAGAAGATTGAATCAGATTTACATAGGATCAGATTTACAGAGACTTGTATAGCTTACCTGCAGGGTAGTGCGCCCGATTTTCCATAGAATAAAGAACCCTCTGCTTAAAATGTCCTACGTAGTAGTCTAGACTTTGATAGACGCCTTGACTATTATAGTCGTACTCACGCGACATATTCGACTAAGGTGTGGATTTCACGAGAAGGTATGTGATTCTTCCTATACTTTGAGCATGATATTTTAAAGTATATATATAGTACCAGACGACGACGTGTTAATCGAACGTAGTTTTACTAGCAATGTCTTTTGACTTAAGCCCTAATAATAAAGATCTCAAGTCTTTTAAAAGAATTATAAATCGCTTTTGAAAGAAGAATAATTGTTTTTAAAACAATAATCTTAAGAGTTATACTAGCTTTATGGGAAGTTAGGTATAACGACTTAAGAAAGATAAAAGGAACGGTTTACTTATGTGTTTATAAAAGACTTATATTGATTTCTGAAAAAGTATAATAAGATGGTTTGATAAATAGACATTATATGATGCTATGTGTGTTAGTGTCTTGTAACGTTTGTATAAGAGGGTATTCTTGTTGTGCTTATGTTGTTTAACGATAAACTGTTATGTTAGTATTATATCACTCACCTCTTGACATGTTACCGGGTTAAGTCGCCTCCGACGCGGGTAGACTCAAAGTGTCCGGGGACCATGATTCGAGAATACCTACGCGGGTCCAGTGGGACCCACGCGAGTCGCGAGAGTTCCGTGTTAGTGTGCGGCCTTTATGGTTACGCGGTCTATGCCACGCGCATTACGAGTCCGTGACGATGCCGAGGAGTAGCTACCCTCGACGCGGGAATACCTCACGCGCCTACGCGTGGCCTATGCGACTACGGAGTCCGTGGATTAGGCTTGCATAATGATACTATGGGCGATTGGCCTTGCTTCGATCATTCGCAGCCTAGAAAAGACTCGCATAGCTTTACTGCTATTACTCTTGTTTGTGATGTGGCACTATGTGCTACATCGTCGTTCTCGCATATATTTGTAAAATTGGTTTTAAAATGATATGATTTCATTTAAGTACTTTACGCTTCACATACTTAGTACTGTTGATCGACTCCTTCGGGCCGCGCTCATGCCGCAGGTAAGGGCAAGGTGTGCTAGATCCACATCCTTAGGATCTTTTTGCTTTGGTGTCAGGAGCTCCATCTTCTCCGGAGGCTCGACTTTTGGGTATGATCTCCCTGTTGTTGTATATAGTTTTGTACATTCAGGGTATGGAGGGGCCCTGTTCCGCCATAGTTGTTTATCTTCTTAGAGGTCTGTAGTCCTGTGGTACAGTTGGAATGTAACTGCAAAACTATGTTTATATATTTATGCCGAAAGGCGACATTTTCTCACATAAACTGTGTCTCATTTTATAACTGTTTCATGTCTTGTTTTTATATTCCGCTAATTTTCTCTGATGTATGACTACTTGGGTGTCCGGGTAAGGCACCAGTCACGGGCCCCGGAACGGGTCGTGACACGGCCCTCCAACTGAGAGTCACGACAGCGTAAACATATAATACTTGCACTCAAGGCTATCACAAGCAAGCATAGGCAAGTTCATAAAATCTTTAGACTTTCATTTTATATACTCAAGGCACTTTTCGTTTCACATAAAAATCCAGGAATTTAACCCAAAGTACTACGTACTTCTTTTCCTTTAAGAAAAATAACTCTTGTTCATATAAACTTTCAAGATACTAATAACCGTAGTATCAAGTTATATCTACTTTTCAAGACAAGTCACAATACCTTTTAGAAATACATTTACAGGCTTCTAAATCAAGTGACTTCTTTCTTTTGAAACCTTAAGAAATTGATGTCTTCAAATCAATTTGCCTTTCATTATCTCAAGTAATTTATCATTACTTACATTACTTAGAGTAAACCACTCTTATAACTTTCCATAAAGCTATTATAACCAACTTCCCATAAAGTCGTTATACTAACTTTATACTTTAGGCAAATACATTCTTTTTATAACCAAGAGACTTATACTTTCGAAAACCAAGTATCGCATACTTACAAAATACTTCAAGTCTCTTATATTTTAGAATTCCAGTTTCTTACTTTAGAAATCAAGTCTTCTTATCTTTTAGAATGTCAAGTAATCAATACTTTCCAAATCAAGCATTCTATACTTTTAAATCAATTCATTTCTTCCTTTAAGAATCAAGTCTCATAACTTGAAAAATAAAGTCTCTTAACCTTTTAAGAATTCATAGTTCATAGTCTTAACACTTCATAACGTAAATTCTTTAAGTTAAACAACATATGCCTTATGTGTGAGTAGGTTATACTTATTTATAACGATCTCATTAAAGCAGCCATGATCTAGAAAATGTAATACAATTTTGTCTTATCTTAGCTTCTATGCAGATGGAGAATTCTACTCATTTTAATGTAATCAATTGTCGTTACATTTTCCTTTATTAACGCTGCAATGGTGTGTTCGATACTTATTCCCATTCGTGCAGTAAATTAGCCAAGTCAACTTGGCTCCAAATACCTCCTAACGACTCTTACCAACATCCCCCATAAGACTTGGTAAGAACTTAGGATAACTTAGACATAACATTTACATAGAGTAAATCACATACATACCTCTTAACTTCTAAGAGTAGAAGGGAACATGAAATAATACCACATGTATATTCCATACATAGAATCATGCCAAAGGAAGGAAGAGGTTCACATACCTCGCGACGATTACCGACAAGTAGCAAAATGCTCCAAAGTACTATAACCTTGCTAGCTTTTCCACCCCATAAGTAGAATACGCTACTCGTAGTACTTCAACCTATAATGGTCATAATATGTCTATTAACCTCTAGCTTCAAACGTAGAATATTCTAAGTGTAAAATCTCCAAATTCTACGGAAAATCGGACAACACTTCCTTTGTTTCTACATACTTTTCCACCTTTTTCAAGGCTCGAATTCAATAACCAAACACGCCACATTTAAGGCTCAATAATGAAGTTAACAATAGGGGATTACACGCCTACAAGACGTGTAAAATTCCGCCCCACAATTGATATCAAACTAGTCCAACATACTATGTCATTTCGGCAACTTGAGGTACAATAACACAAAGTCTTCTTTCCAATTCCTTTTCAATTCAAGGTGTTTAGTATAACATGTTATAAAGCCGCAATCGGTTACAACAACTATAACCTTCAAGTAGATAACATGCGACGATTCTAATTATCGACCAAATTGTATTTCAATTTCAAAGGGCTAACAATGACATTTCGGCTATAGGCTTCCACAATCCATATCACTTATCAACCCTTAATACATATACCTCATGCTAGTAAAAATGTAAGGCTACAACAATATGTAATCTTATAACACTAAGAGAACAAGATTGTTACCTTAACGAGCCTTAATCCAACTTCAAGATCCGAAGTCGCTCCCTAGCAACTTAGAGTCTCTCCTTGACACTCCAATCTGCCACTTGAAACCCTTAGAAGATCACAAACAACTCTCCTTTATTTTCCAATCCAAACCTAGGAAAGTGACTAGGTTTTCACCTTGCGACTAATACGAAAACGATATTTTTTCGGGATCTTTCTATTGAGATACCCTTACAACACCCTTAGGAACCTTGGTTTAAAGTATGGATGTTATTGAACAATAAACGAAATTTTTTCCTTGAAACCCTAGCTAAAGCCGAGAGCCCTCTTTAGCGTTCTTCAAGTTTCTTGAAATTTGTCTAAGTGTAGATGCTTTGTCTTGCTACTAGTGAGCTTATATAAACATATGGAGGGTTAAGATTAGAACAAATGGGTGGCTTGGATGCAAAAATCTAGCCAAGTAGCCCTTTTGACTTAGTCAACATTATCAAGCTCTATTTGCAAGACTTAGTCATCTTCACATAGGTCAAATGACCATCTAACCCATGTCCAATTCGTCCAAGGCCAACTTAAGGGGGTGACACGTGTCGCCCTCCCACTCGTCGCAATATTTCGTTTTCCGACAATTCCATAATTCCGATAAATTTTTACTAGTCTCCAATCTTAACACTTTTGAATTCTTACGTACGTTCTTATAAACATGTCCTGGATAACGGGGTGTAACATTCTTCCCCCCTTATAAACATTCGTCCTCGAATGTTCTTTCAGAGCTCAATCTATCATTTCTCGGCATAGTCTCATAAAACTACACTTAATGAAACCTAATTATGCCACATATGGCCCTAATATCTTGCACACACATATCCATCCATCATAAGCCCAAAAAGGATTATATTTTCGTACTTCCAAGTTACTCTAGCATACATACATAGTCTCAATATTATACGTTCATGACACTTAAACTTACAACAACCTTATCATGCATACAAGTCTCTAAAGGGGTCAAAGATATACCTGAAAGCATATAGGCGGTTCAAAGGACCGCTAAAACTGGGAACTTCCACCACGACTGCATTACGGCCCACGATGCATAAACATCCCGCCTAGCTATCAAGGCGAAGAACCTGTGAATCGATCCAGCAGATCAGGTTATCCCACCGCCACCTCCGCCTGGACGCCTTCTCACCAAATGGCCCGCCGGCCGCAAGCATAACAAACTATCAAGAAGGCGACACTCCCAAAGTGGAATCTACCACAACACTACACCGGGAAAAGGTGGCTTCGCTACTATCTCTGACATCCGAACTCGCACTCGAGCCCTCGACCGCCCCGAATATCCTCGGCGACCAAACCTCCGCCAAGACCGGAAGGAGCACTCGTGTCACCAAATGTAGACCTAGCTCGCTATCGAGGTTGTCCGCTCAGTTACCTCAAACCCCGCTGCCCCGCCTTCGGGATCGCCAGCCGGGTCCTCTCTCTCTCGCCTCGATCCTCGCGCATAAGCTCGCATCTCGGCAATATCCATACTCGCCGGGCCACTCCTGTGCATGCAGAATCATATAACGGCCCAGCCCCATCACATAGCGCGAACTCGCCCGCCATATCGCCACAATAGCGCGATACCGCCAACGAGTCAAACTCTGTGTTGTACTTCGACGGTCCTCCCATTCTCGCTCAATGACAAGAACCTATCAACACGGGCTCTCTCATTTCGTGAGGCAAAAGTGATCAAGAAAGGCCTCGTGAACTCATCCCAAATCGCTGGAAGAGCACCCACACCCTCGACAGCTCCCAAGACTCAAACTACCAACGCAATATCGCAGAACCTGTAAGAATCCAACACGATCGACTGCCTTAGAGGCTCCTAAGAACCCGTGATAGTCCGGGATATGCCGAACGAACTCCCGAGGTCATCTCGATCTCAACCATAGAACTCGAGTGGATTACAACCCAAAAATCTCAATCCTCAAATCGCTTGGCTTAGTGGTTAGCTACCCGCTTCCCGGCGCACTATGCTAGTCAATAACCCGACCGCCACCATAATTCTAAACCGCTCGCCGCGAATCGAGGCTCGTATTGGAACCTCGAATCGCGGTTGTTCTCGGCCTTCTACTACCGCTTCAGAATCGAACCGCCTCGAGCCACAACCTCGTGAATAACTGGGCTCGAGTATCGTAATCCTCTCGGACCACTAGCGCCTCGTTGCCGCTTTGCCCTTCGGGCCCCGGTCGCTTCCGCGAGGCATAATCGATACATAAGAATAGGTCGCAGAGGATTCAACCTACTATGACAACTCTATCGCACGATCTCGAGAGAGAAGAATGGAAACTAATCCTAAATGTCCCAGCCTCCCGATTATAGATGTGGTGCACAACACACCGAGCATAAAGACTCTACTAGACACGCCCGTAGACACTTTCCGAGGACAACCCGGCTCGATACCACTTTGTCACGACGACCAAGCCCGCGATCGGTGCCCTCTACCTTTGGCACCCTTACATGTATACATCAGAGATAATCAGCGGAACATACATGAAAATTTTACAATAAATCAATAGAAATAAAATCAACAGGTTAGCCACGAGGCTACCTCCCGGATATATAAAACATAACCAAGCAGCTTGCTTCCTTTCTTTACAACCGACTCCACAACATGTGACTACTGCACTTAAGAGTTTTAACATAACAACTGTATGGGACAGGCCCCGCCATACCTCAATATACATGAATCTACAACCTCGTGGAAACTGTACTCAAAAGATAAGCCTACTAAGTAAATGGAGCTTTCAAGAATCAACAGATCCAAAGAGCGTGGATCGCAAGTTATGTACCTCAACTCGCAAGATGAACGCACTTCAAGGAGGTCAAGACGAAATACGTATCAAGTATGTGAAACTAAAATATCAGAATGAAATCATAATACCATAAAAAGTCGGAGACATGTATGATAACTAAAATAATAAGATAATCGCTTGCCAAAGTGAAAGTAATGAAAGTCGGGCTTACCTTTTAAAGACTATTTCAACACATGAACAATAGTCACACAGGGCTACCGACACAATCCTCAAATATCATCACATAGTCCAGTACGGGTCTCAAGCCCACAATATCAAAGTGTGCCCGTGAATCCCCATCACCGCTTGGGCTATAAGTGAAGAATACAACCACGTGACGCGCCTGCGGCATCCTACCTCACCGCTTGCATACACACCTACAATACATATACGTATCTATACCCCGCCCGTGGAATCCCCATCACCGCCGACAAATGTAAGTGTAACATATAACCGCAGACGCGCCTGCGGCATCCTACCTCACCGCTTACATATATATATATATATATATATATATATATATATATATATATTTCATGCCCGTGAATCCTCATCTTGGGTACATGACTTCATGGAGAGCTAATCCATGTGGTAATAATCGATATAACATGCCCATGGAATCCTCATCTCGTACATGTCTTCACGGGAGCTAGTCCATGAGTAATAGTCGACATAACACGGCCTCATGCCCTAATCCTCATCGTATAAGAATGGCCAAGGGTAATAAAACAACCGAATCTAACCCGCCTCCGGTCGCACGCCTAATCCTCATCAGATAAAGCATGTCCAAGGAGTAATAAAGACAATCCGAATCTAACCCAGATCTCGGTCGCATGCCCTAATCCTCATCGTATAAGCATGTCTAAGGATCAATCACAATGGAAGCATACCCGTGGAAGCCTCCGTCACGGTCGATACGTCCAAGTAGATTCACAACAAGACAGCGGCCCTCCAACTGAGAGTCACGGCAGCGTAAACATATAATACTTGCACTCAAGGCTATCACAAGCAAGCATAGGCAAGTTCATAAAATCTTTAGACTTTCATTTTATATACTCAAGGCACTTTTCGTTTCACATAAAAATCCGGGAATTTAACCCAAAGTACTACGTACTTCTTTTCCTTTAAAAAAAATAACTCTTGTTCATATAAACTTTCAAGATACTAATAACCGTAGTATCAAGTTATATATACTTTTCAAGACAAGTCACAATACCTTATAGAAATACATTTACAGTCTTCTAAATCAAGTGACTTCTTTCTTTTGAAACCTTAAGAAATTGATGCCTTCAAATCAATTTGACTTTCATTATCTCAAGTCATTTATCATTACTTACATTACTTAGAGTAAACCACTCTTATAACTTTCCATAAAGCTATTATAATCAACTTCCCATAAAGTCGTTATACTAACTTTATACTTTAGGCAAATACATTCTTTTTATAACCAAGAGACTTATACTTTCGAAAACCAAGTATCGCATACTTACAAAATACTTCAAGTCTCTTATCTTTAGAATTCCGCTTACTTTAGAAATCAAGTCTTCTTATCTTTTAGAATGTCAAGTAATCAATACTTTCCAAATCAAGCATTCTATACTTTTAAATCAATTCATTTCTTCCTTTAAGAATCAAGTCCCATAACTTGAAAAATAAAGTCTCTTAACCTTTTAAGAATTCATAGTTCATAGTCTTAACACTTCATAACGTAAATTCTTTAAGTTAAGCAACATATGCCTTATGTGTGTGAGTAGGTTATACTTATTTATAACGGTCTTATTAAAGCAGCCATGATCTAGAAAATGTAATACAATTTTGTCTTATCTCAGCTTCTATGCAGATGGAAATTTTTTCTCATTTTAATGTAATCAATTGCCGTTACATTTTCCTTTATTAACGCTGCAATGGTGTGTTCGATACTTATTCCCATTCGTGCAGTAAATTAGCCAAGTCTGGCTCCAAATACCTCCTAACGACTCTTACCAACATCCCCTATAAGACTTGGTAAGAACTTAGGATAACTTAGACATAACCTTTACATAGAGCAAATCACATACATACCTCTTAACTTCTAAGAGTAGAAGGGAACATGAAATAATACCACATGTATATTCCATACATAGAATCATGCCAAAGGAAGGAAGAGGTTCACATACCCCGCGACGATTACCGACAAGTAGCAAAATGCTCCAAAGTACTATAACCTTGCTAGCTTTTCCACCCTTCAAGTAGAATACGCTATTCGTAGTACTTCAACCTATAATGGTCATAATATGTCTATTAACCTCTAGCTTCAAACGTAGAATATTCTAAGTGTAAAATCTCCAAATTCTACGAAAAATCGGACAACACTTCCTTTGTTTCTACATACTTTTCCACCTTTTTCAAGGTCCGAATTCAATAACCAAACACGCCACATTTAAGGATCAATAATGAAGTTAACAATAGGGGATTACACGCCTACAAGACGTGTAAAATTCCGCCCCACAATTGATATCAAACTAGTCCAACATACTATGTCATTTCGGTAACTTGAGGTACAATAACACAAAGTCTTCTTTCCAATCCCTTTTCAATTCAAGGTGTTTAGTATAACACGTTATAAAGCCGCAATCGGTTACAACAACTATAACCTTCAAGTAGATAACATGCGACGATTCTAATTATCGACCAAATTGTATTTCAATTTCAAAGGGCTAACAATGACATTTCGGCTATAGGCTTCCACAATCCATTTCACTTATCAAACCTTAATACATATTGTCACGACCGACTTCGGTCGCTGATCGTGCCCTATCGGGCACCGTCGTACACATCGAGAATAGCAATGAACATACATAACACATAACTTATAAAAGGTAAACATCGCCGCCACCGATAAGGTCGCTTTCCATAAAAACATACTTAATCGTAAGTACAACTTATTCTTACACCAAACCACAAACGTGACTATGCACTTCAGAATAACAATCGTGGGCGACAGGCCCCGCCATACCCCGAATGTACAAAAGTCTATAACCTCGTGAAATCATACCAAAAGACAAAGCCTCCGAGAGACGGAGCTTTCAAGAAATGAACAGTGATCCTAAGAGCGCAGATCAACAAGATACGATCTCGACTGCAAGATGAACGCAAATTTCGGCGAGGTCAAGACAACAGTACCAAGTATGTGAAATCAAAATATCAGAATGAAATCATAATAGCATATATAAAGCAGTGACATGTATGACAACCAAACTACAAGATACAACATATACGCAGCTCATGTCAAGTCGTGACTCACGCCTCTAAGTCATCACTCAAATATAACCATAGGTCTCATGCCTATAATATCAATCATGCCCGCGGAATTCCTTCCTCACCGCCAGCCTATGAAATAACAACACTGGGCGAGTACATGAACACTAGATCCCACTGTCATCGTAACTGCACGAGGCAAGACGAAGGCATAGCTACCAGATCCACCTCGTGATCCTCAATCGATCGGCAGCACGAAGCCGCCTACCGATCCACCCGCATCAACAATATTATACTTGAATCACGGCCGATCGGCAAGGCGATAGCCTCTACCAGATCCACCGCGCCACATCACGATCGGGAAAGTACACAAAGCAACCACCGATCCACCAGATCACACCACTTCGCCTCTAACCCCGACCGGCAAGTACGAAAGCCAACTACCGATCCACCTCGCATCACGCCTCGACCGGCAAGTACGAGGCTAACTATTAGATCCACCGCATCGTGAGACCTCACGGAGAGCTAATCCATGGAAATAATATCACACAGGAAACGAACCTCATCATGGCCGCATACCCGTGGAATCCTCCATCACTGACGGTACGCCCAAATAGACTCATATCTACATGTTTTTAATTCGAATTGCAATACCATGCCTTTACATAAACCAAGACAATTACCATACCTTTACATAAACCAAGACAATTACCATGCCTTCTTTTCACATAAACCAAGAGAATTCTTATTTAAGCAAGCCAAAGTACTTATCAAGGCACACATAGAATAATTCTCAATTAAACAAGCCAAAGTACTATGTACGTATTCTTTCAAAGCCTCCTTTTTATGTAAAATCCAAGATACTAACACCCGTAGTATCAAGGCGTGTCTATTTTTCAAAGTAAGTTACTACACCTTTAGAAAACTCATTTCAAAGCTTCAAACCAAGTAACTTCAATTTTTCACAATCTAGACAACTTATGCTCATTAATCAAAATAGACAACTTTCATAACCTTCCATAAAGTTATTATAACCAACTTCCCATAAAGCCGTTATACTAACTTTATGCTTTAGAAATTTAAGACATCCTTATCCTTTCATAAGGCCGTTATAACTAACTTCCCATAAAGCCGTTATAACTCCTTATAAACCATTTCGTTCTTTTAATAACCAAGAGACTTATACTTCAAACAAATTCATACAATTTTCAAAATACTTCAAGCCTCTTATCCTTTAGAAAACAAGTTTCTTACCTCAAAAATTTAAGTCTCTTATCTTTTAGAATAATTCAATACTCAATACTTTCACACCAAGTACTCTATACTTCATTATGTCAAGAAATCCTTGTCTACCTTATTTAGGATAAACCACTCCTTAAGAACAAGCGGGTTAACTTCTTAACCCAACCAACTTAGACATTTTCTTAAAACAAGTCAAGTATAACAAAAGGATTTACTTCATTCAAAACACGTACGTCTACCGTACTATATAGTTATAACTACTCATGCTCAAGAGATAAGAAAGTTTCCACATACCTCTTCGGCCAATCCACTTGCTAAGCCCAAACTACCGCAAGTAATAAGTCAACCTTTAGAGCTTTAGCCAAAATTATTCCAACAACTTTGCTAGCCTCCTTTCTAAGAACACCACCACAACAACTCCTACAAGCTAGCCACAAGCTTCCTTCTTGTCCTTAACTTTTCAGATTTTTCTTAGGCTTTGAATTCCCCTTGGAATTTTAGAGAGAAGTGAGAGCTAATTTAGAGAGAGAGAGGTTTGAAAGATGACCAAGTCTTCAAGAATTGGTCAATATAAGGCATGCAAGAAAAATCAGATGGGGGGGGGGACACTTGTCACCCTCCCATGGCCTTATTAAAAGAGAAAATCATATTTTCCTAAGTTTTTCCGCCCAAAATCCCGCCGCCCGCCACAGCCTACGCTGAATCTTCCGCAGCCTTTCTTCAATCTTCCGGCTACGCGCTGCAACTTCAGCGAACCTCGTATATCCGGCCGCAGCTCGCCCGGCGCCACTGCCGCTTCGTCCGAGACACATTTCGCCTGTCACAAGACCGAACTTGTAACTCCCATAACTTCCTACTCCGATGTCCTATCGACGGTTGCGTTGTAAACTAGACTCAACAAACTACGACTAGGCCTTTGAAATACTTAGAATCACACGACCTGCTCGGTTGGATCGTGCCTTACCCGCACCCAAGTAGTCATACATCGAGAAAATCAATAATATAAAAACAAGACATGAAACAATGTAAATTGAGACACGCTTATCTCGAGAAAAGTCATCTTTCGCATATATATATAAACCAAAATCTAGCGCTACATCCCAACTGCATAACAGACTACTGCACTTAAGGAAGTAACAACTATGGCGGACAGGCCCCGCCATACCCCGAATGTACATATATCTACAACATCGTGGAGAACCATACCAAAAGTCGAGCCTCCGAGAAGATGGAGCTCCCGACACCAAAGTAAAAGATCCTAAGGACGTGGATCTAGCACTCGCTTCCTTACTCGCAGATTTAACACACTTCAAGCGAGGTCAAGATAACAGTACCAAGTATGTGAAATCAGAAAGTACTTAAATGAAATCATATCATTTTAAAACTAGTTTTACAAATATGCATTTAAACAAACAAGGTAATCGCACATATACTACATCACAAACAAGAGCAATAAGAGGTAAATCAGAATGTGTCTCTTTCTAGGCCGCGAATGATCGGGCAAGGCCAATCGCCCATAGTATCATTACATGCCTAATCCTCGACTCCCGCACCCGCATAGCTACTCACGTAGTCCGCATGAGGTATTCCCGCATCGAGGGTAGCTACTCTGCATCGCCCCGACTCGTAGTCCGCATGGCCACATAGACCGCATGGCCACAAGGACCGCACACTAACCTCGAACTCAGAGTTCGCATAGGCCCCCGACCCGCATGAGGTATTCTCAATCATAGTCACACATCGCTCGAGCTATACCTTCGTGACGGAGGCGCTTTAACCCCAGATCATGTCAAGAGGTGAGTGATATAATACTAACATAACAAATTATCGTTAAACAACATAAGCACAATAAGAATAACCTCTTTACACAAACGCTTACAAGATACTAACACACATAGAATCACAATATATCTACTCAACAAACCATCTTATTATACTTTCCAAAGATCAATACAAGTCTTTCATAAACACATAAGTAAACTGCTCTTTTATCTTTCTTAAGTCGTTATACCTAACTTCTCATAAAGCTAGTATAACTCTTAAGCTTTTTGTTTTAAAAACAAATATTCTTCTTCTTTCAAAATGATTTATAATTCTTTGAAAGACTTCAAGATTCTTATTATTTAGACTCAAGTCAAAAGACGTTAAGTAAAACCATGTTCAAGAACACACGCACGCTCACCGCACTATATATATATATATATTAAAATATCATGCTCAAGAGTATAGGAAGAATCATATACCTCCTCTAAATCCACCGCCAAGTCGAATATGTCGCGCAGAGAATCAACCTATAATAGTCGACACGCCTATCAATGTCTAGACTACTCAGAGACTATTCTAAATGTATGGTTCTTTATTCTACTGAAATTTGGGCAAAGACTTCCCTACCCACAAGCTACACAAGTTCATCAGAAATACACCCATGTAAGTACAATTCTCTTCTCAGAATATCCTTCTACTGTGATTACAGTTCAATTCTATTCTTTAATATCCTTCTATATCTTATACTCAAGTCTTAACTATTCTTTTGTGTAATATCCAATTACAATAGAAGGACAATAGTATTTACCTCGATAAGCCCAAAATTATCCAAGTATAAATGTCGATCCTGAGCAAGGTTTAGCTCCTAATCTGAACGCTCCAAGAAACCCTTAGAAGTTTCTACACAACTTCTACTTACAACTTCAACCAACAATGAAGTTTCTCCTAGGGTTTCGTTTAGTGGCTAAAGGAAGTATAGTAGTATTTCCGGCTTTAGTATGTGGTGACTTTGGAAATACTACAAGGGATTGGCTAAGGTATTTAGGGATAGTAACAATACTGGAGAGTATTTTCTACCAAGGGTATGGCCTTAGCCGAGACTACTAGGAAGGGGGAGAGGGGTGTTTCGCTAAGCTCACTCAAGAGGGGTGGGGAGATGATGGCTTGACTAAAACTACAACTAGAAGGGGGAGGATTTAAGACTTGGAAAGTTGATTTGTGAACGAAGAATTCATCAACTCCGGGGTATTTATAGGGCTTTCAAGGGCCAAGACGGCCAAGTGGTAGGCAAGTGTATGGTGGAGATTTGCACAAGTGCACCCTATCCTACTCCACAAATCCTCACAAACATTGACCCAAGTTTTAGGCCACAAAATAAGCCACAAACCACGCCAATCGCCCAAGGTTCCGCTCTTTATGCTCACTGAGGTGACAAGTGTCACCCTCTCGTTGGTCCAAAATGTTTCATCTCTGAAAAATCCGCAAAAATTATAAATGACATAACCGTAATTTACCCTACGCAAGTTTTGGAAAACGCTTTCGGAAAACCATTTGTTACGTGGGTCAGTGCACAAATTTCGCCCATAGTGCCTATCTTAAGGCTAACCAGACGCACGCCTCACGCACATACTGGAAATACGGGTATTACATTCTCCTCCTTAGAAACATTCGTCCCAATGTTCCTTCCCAAGACAGATAATCTGTAAGGTTCCTCAAAACTTAAACAGCTTGCAAATGCCTCACATGGCCACAATACAACACTTAAGCAAATATGACAATGAAATTTACAAGTAGGAAAGTGAGTTACCCGGAGGTGCTGGGAATAGTGAGGATACTTCGCTTCATGTCCTCCTCAGTTCCCACGCCATATCCTCCCGAGCCTGCTCCGCCACAAGACTTTGACTAAGCCACGCCTCGTCCGCAGACGCTTAACTCGACGATCGATTATCGCATGGAATCTCCTCATACGATAACCCCTGGCCACCGACATTGTCAATCGGTGCACCCTAGATGGATCCCCGATACATCTCCTCAAAGATAGAAACATGAAACACCGGATGCACCGCTCCAGATCGGACGGCAGATTCAACTCATAGTAACCTCGCTTACCTCGCGACAACTGATACGCCCAATGTACTGGGCCGAAGCCTTTCTTCCCGAGTCTCATCACACCCTTCATGGGTGACACCTTCAGAAAACCCAATCATCAACTCAAACTCAGATGCCGACGACGATGATCCGATATGACTTCGCCGACTCGAGTCGCCAATAGCCGCCTCGATAAGCTTCACCTTATCCATCGCTCAGAATGTGTCCGTCCCACTAATCGCACTCGCCACATCAAACCAGCCTTATCGCGACCGCACTTCCTCCCATACAAGGCCTCATAAGGCGCCATTCAATACCGGAGTGGTAGCTATTATTATACGCGAACTCAACCAGAGGCAAATGATCCTCCTACCCTCAAGTCAATAACACAAAGCTCGCAAAGATATCCTCAAGAGTCCGGATAGGCGCTCGTCGTCCGTCTGCTCGAGGATGGAATGCAGACTGTGCTCACCAAGGCCCCTAGACTCTTCTCGAAAGACCTCTGGTTAGCCAGAACCGGGCTCTCCGTCTGATATGATAGAAATAGGGACTCCATGCACCGACGATCTCTGATGTAAAGTCCGCATAATCCTCACTAAAAGTCGTCCGACGGAAGAAAGTGGGCTGATTTCACCGCCGACGATAACCCAAATAGAATCATGTTTCTCTTAGTGCGAGGTAATCCCGTGATAAAGTCCATGCTGATCACCTCCCACTTCCGTGCCGATCTCTATCGCCGCAACAAACCACCCGGCCTCTGGTGCTCTACCTTCACCTGCTGACAACACGGGCACTGAGCTACAAACTCTGCAACGTCCCTCTTCAAGCCATCGCACCAATACACATATCTAAGGTCGTGGTACATCTTGGTCGACTTTGATGGATAGAGTAACGCGCTACGCGGTGCTTACTCCTAGAACTCCGCCAAGTCCCGCAATATCCGGAACACACAACTCGCCTCAAACCTTAGCACCCCATCAAAGTTACTCAAAAGGACCTCTTCCTCACGAAGAGTCGATCACGATACCGAATCAAAACCGATCTCAAATCAAGGCTTCTTCACCTCCTCGACGATGGAAGACTCGCAACCTCTCGAACTCGAACCCCATCGCTATCGTAATCAATCGGGCCGACTCCAAGGCTCGCTTAGTCGATGTAACTCGCGACCATGCCCTCTTCTCCGCCGCACATCCGATAGACTCATCGACCTACGGCTAAGAGCATCCGCCACAACATCGCCTTCCCGTGGTACAGATGTCAACATCGTAATCCTCGAGTAACTCTAACCACCGCCTCGCCGTAAGTTCACTCCTCCGCCGAAGATATACCGAGGCTCGTGGTCTCAGATAAATATCCACACGAACCCCATACAAATAGTGCCTCCATATCTTCAAGGCGTGAATCACCGCCGCTAACTCCAAATCACGCGGGTAGTTCCTCATGCTTTTAAGTCGCTTGACGCGATGCTATAACCTTACCCACCGCATCAACACACATCCGAGCCCGACGCCGACGCATCACAATACACAACATAACCGTCGACTCTCCTAAGAGTAAGAACGGGCGCCGCGCCTCCTTCAAGAATCGAAACCTCGCCACAAGCATCACCATCAAACCTAGCCGCTTTCCGAGTCACTCTAGTCAATGGTGCAGTAGATAGAAGCAAACTTCTACGAACCGATAGTAACTCGCAAGGCCCATAAAGTTGCGCACTGCCGGAGTAGCAGGTCTAGGCCAAGTCCAGATCGCTTCGATTTTGGCCGATTCACCCAAATAACATCGCCCCACAATATGCCCAAGAAAAGCCACCAAACCAACCAAAATTCACATTTGGAAAACTTGGCGATAATCGCTGGTCCCGAGAACTCTCAAAGACAGCCTCAAATGCCCGCATGCTCTTGCTCGAAAGGAATAAACCAAGATGTCATCAATGAACACTATCACAAACGCGGTTCCAAAATGGCTTGAACACTGGCTCATCAAATCCATGAATACCGCCGAGCATCGTCAACCCGAAAGACATAACCCTAACTCATAGTGTTCGCACGTCCGAATGCACCCTAGGACATCCGCCTCTCTAACACGCACTGATGATAGCCCGATCGCAGATCAATCTCGAGAAACATCTCGCACTCGCAAATCGTTGAACAAATCATCAATCCCGGGAAGAGGTATTCGTTTAATGGTCACCTTGTTCACCGTCAGAATCAACACATGCGCAGCTGCCCCGCCCTTCTTCTTCTTCACGAACAATACCGCGCCCTCGTGGAGAAACACTAGGCCCGATGAAGCCCTTCTCCAAAGAAATCTCTCACCGGTCCTTCAACTCTCTCAACTCTCGCAAAGCATTCTCAGATGGCGAACGGAAATAGGCCGAGTGTCCGCAAAGACATCGACATAAAACTCTATCTCCTCTCGTGAGGGATACCCGGAGGTCGCCTGAAACACATTTGGGAACTCTTCGACCATCGAATCGACTAAAATCTGGTACCGCAATTCAAGATCAAACACCCAAATGAGATGGTAGATATACCCTTCTCGCACCATCTTCCTAGCCTCGAGGTAAGAAATAAACTTACCCCTGGGCGACACAGTTGTTCTCCCACTCAACAACCGGCTCCTCAGAAACTGGAACTGCACTACTTTCTCCTCAGCCTACATTGGCGTAGCAAGAAGCTAGCCAATCCATACCCACGATCACATCGAATCGCCATATCCAACTCTATCAAGCTCCGCTAGTGGTCTCAAGATCGCATACGGTCACCGGACAAGCCCTATATACCCGCCGAGCTACCACCGAATCACCCATCGGCGAGCTACTCAAAAGCGGTCTATGGACTCGTGCTCATCCCTATCCTACTAGCAATAAGGGGAGATATATAGGACAGAGTAGAACCCGGATCTATCAAGGCATACACATCACAACCAGAAACTGATAAGGTACCTGTGATGACGTCAGGCGACGCCTCGCCCCGCCTACCGACAGCAGATAAATGCGTCCCGAGGACCGCGAATCGACCCGCACCACGACTCGCCAGCGACTGGTCTATGAGTACCCCGCCCGGCGAGTAATCAGGGGATGAAAGACCGCTGAAGACGAAAGCCGACTCCTACCTCTACGCCGCCTTGGTCTGACAGTTCTCGCAGTGACCCGACCGCCGCAATCAGAATAAACTCTCGAGCAGCACCACAATTCCCGTGAATGGATCTACCGACGGCCACACCGGCGGGTGGTCCCGACGCCAAAGACTCGCTACTCGACGCTCAAGTCCTGTGGCCCCGGCCCGCCAATATCTCCGCCGCCCCGAGGACGGTAGGAGTGCTCAGGGCCGGGTGCACCCAGATCGCCGAGGCCGCCCACCCCGATAGCTACCAAAAGACCTCGCCCCGCCTTCTTCGCTGCCGTCACAACCTCGGCCTCTTACGCCTCGCATCCAAGTGCATGAGCTCGCACGCGGTAATGTCCATGCTCGCCAAGAGCTACACCGCACAAGACTCGCGCCATATAATCATCTAGACCGTGACGAGCGTGTACCGCCCTCCATATCTCGCTACTAATGCCGACATATCGAGCCAACGAATCGAACTCAACGCCAGACTCCTAAATGTGCGCCTTCTCTCAAAGAAAAAATCTGTTTACGCGGCCGTTATAATTCGTATTTCCAGTATGTACGTATGACGCACGAGAAAAGTTTGGGCTTTAAAGTGGCTTGGCCGAATTATTTTTGTGCAAAACACCCGGTTAGAGTCGTTTTTCCAGGTTAGTTTGCGCCCTTACGGGCACGCGTCTATGTGGCTACGCGATCGCGGTCCAGCGGATGCCGGGAGTAGCTACCGACGCGGGAATACCTCACGCGGCCATTGGGTGGCCTACGCGGAGTCGCGAAGTTCCTGGCTAGACGCACATTAGATATCGCGCGGCGAGTGGCCGCTTTGATCATGTGACGGCCCAGACAGATTTCATGATACGCTTTATGACCTTGTTGGTACGCTGGTTTTAGTAGTCGGCCATGCCTTCATACTTACCCCAGACGATATTATTACGACACAGCGGGTCCCGTGTTCACGTAGATCTCGGTGCTTTTATATATCATAGATCACGGCAGCTGGCGGGTATTCCACGCATGATTGATGTCAGGCGTGAGACCCATATTTATATATTTGAGCGATGACTTCGAGGCGCGAGTCCCCGACTTGATGTGACTATTTATTGTGAATCGTAGTTTGCTTATCATACATGTCTCCCGCTTTATATAGACTACTATGATTTCATTTACGATTTTCGCCACATACTTGCACTGGCTGATCGACCTCCTTCGGGCCGCCTACGCCGCAGTAAAGGTACACCGGCCGCTGATCCTCGCCTTAGGGTCACAGCTCGTTTGGGAAAGCTCCGCTTCTCCGAGGCTTGTTCGCATAGTCCTCGCTGTTGTAGGTGCTACATTCAGGGTATGACGGCCCCGCCCCGCCGTTGCCATATCATTCGTAGAGGTCAGTAATCGCTGTGGGCAGTTGTAGAAAAGGATGTAACTGCTCAAATTGCTATTTATATATACCGAAGGTAACCGCTTGTTAGCCGTTTTCTTATTTCACTGTCTTATTACATTGGTTTCATGTATTGTTTTATATTCCGCTGATTACTCTGATGTTGTATCACTAGGGTGCCCGGGGTAAGGCACCAGTCACGGGCCCGGGTTCGGGTCGTGACACGTGCCCTCCTCATCTGCGGAGGCAAGAAGTGAGTGAGAAAGGCCTCCGAGAACTCGTCCCAAGTAGCCGGGACGCGGTTTCCCGGATAACTCCCACGAATCAAACCAATCGATCGCGCGTATCACGCAGCTTACGTGGAACCAAGATCACTGACTCGGCCTCAAGCCTCGATCACTCGTGATCTCTCAGAATCGACGGATGAACTCGCGATCATCCTCGTGCCTCAACCCGTAGAACTCGCGGGCTACAACTCGTAAAATCTCGTAGCCTCAAACTATCCGATTCGTGAACCGCAGTATCGCTGATCGAATCGCCAGATCCACTTATCTCACGTTCGCCACGATCCCGCCAAGAATCGCCATCTTCAGAATCCATCTCATCTCGCTTCCAGTGTGGACTCGATCGCAGTGTATCGGTCTCATCACCATCGCCGCGCTTCTAAACTCGCTGGGCCGGGCGGCGCGGAACTCGCTGCCTCGTATAGATCGGGCCGAGCCTCGCGACTTTCTGTCCTACTAGCAGCTCTCGGCCGCTTGCCCTTCGGGCCCGGGTTGCTTACGCGAGGCATAATCATATGTAAAAGGAATACGTTAGAGGGGTCCAACTTATAACACAAATTTCTAAGGCACGATCTCGTGAGTGAGAAGAATGGAAACCAATCCTAAATATCCTATAGCCTCCGATTATTGGTGGTACAACACACCGATAATCAAGACTTACTAGATACGGTCAGAGACACTTTCCGAGGATTAATCGCTCGATACCACTTTTGTCACGACTGCCCGGCTGATCGTGCCTTACCCGCACCCAAGTAGTCATACATCGTAGAAAATCAGCGGAATATAAAACAAGACATGAAACAATGTAAATCGAGACACGCTTTATCTCGAGAAAAGTCGCCTTTCGCATATATATATAAACTAAAATCGCGCTTACATCCTAATCGCATAACAGACTACTGCACTTAAGGAAGTAACAACTATGGCGGACAGGGCCCCGCCATACCCCGAATGTACATATATCTACAACATCGTGGAGAACCATACTAAAAGTCGAGCCTCCTATAAGATGGAGCTCCCGACACCAAAGCAAAATATCCAAGGACGTGGATCTAGCACCGCTTCCTTACCGCAGATGAACGCAGCTCAAGGAGGTCGCATAACAGTACCAAGTATGTGAAATCAGAAGTACTTAAATGAAATCATATCATTTTAAAACCGCTTTACAAATATGTATTTAAACAAACAAGGTAAATCGCATAAGGCTACATCACAAACAAGAGAAATAAGAGGTAAACTGTAATGTCTCTTTCTAGGCCCGAATGATCAAGCAAGGCTAATCGCCTATAGTATCATTAAGCATGCCTAATCTCGACTCCGCAGTCGCATAAAGGCTACTCACGAGTTCGCATGAGGTATTCTCAATCATAGTCACACAGCATCGCTCGAGCTATACCCCGCATCGGAGGGCAGCTTAACCCCCGGTATCATGTCAAGAGGTGAGTGATATAATACTAACATAACAGCTTATCGTTAAACAACATAAGCACAATAAGAATAACCTCTTTACACAAACGTTTACAAGATACTAACACACATAGCATCACAATATATCTACTCAACAAACCATCTTATTATACTTTCCAGTATCAATACAAGTCTTTCATAAACACATAATTCAACTATTCCTTTTATCTTTCTTAAGTCGTTATACCTAACTTCCCATAAAGCTAGTATAACTCTTAAGCTTTTTGTTTTAAAAACAAATATTCTTCTTCTTTCAAAAATGATTTATAATTCTTTTGAAAGACTTCAAGATTCTTATTATTTAGACTCAAGTCAAAAGACGTTAAGTAAAACCATGTTAAGAACACACGACGCCTCACCGCATCATATATATATATTAAAATATCATGCTCAAGAGTATAGGAAGAATCACATACCTCCTCGGCGAAATCCACCTGCCAAGTCGAATATGTCGCGCGCAGAGAATCAACCTATAATAGTCAGATACGTCTATCAATGTCTAGACTACTCTGTAGACTATTCTAAACAGAAGGTTCTTTATTCTACGGAAATTTAGGCAAAGACTTCCTACCCATTGCTACACAAGTTCATCAGAAATACAATCCCATGTAAGTACAACTCAATTCTCTTCTCAGAATATCCTTCTACTGTGATTGCAGTTCAATTCTATTCTTTAATATCCTTCTATATCTTATACTCAAGTCTTAACTATTCTTTTGTGTAATATCCAATTACAATAGAAGGACAAGAGTATTTACCTCGATAAGCCCAAAATTATCCAAGTATAAATGTCGATCCTGAGCAAGGTTTAGCTCCTAATCTGAACGCTCCAAGAAACCCTTAGAAGTTTCTACACAACTTCTACTTACAACTTCAACCAACAATGAAGTTTCTCCTAGGGTTTCGTTTAGTGGCTAAAGGAAGTATAGTAGTATTTCTGGGCTTTAGCATGTGGGTGACTTTGGAAATACTACAAGTGGATTGGCTAAGGTATTTGTGGATAGTAACAATACTTGGAGAGTATTTTCTACCAAGGGAGGGCCTTAGCCGAGACTACTAGGAAGGGGGAGAGGGTGTTTCGCTAAGCTCACCAAGAGGGGGAGACGATGGCTTGACGAAAACTACAACTAGAAGGGAGGATTTTAAGACTTGGAAAGTTGATTTGTGAATGAAGAATTCATCAACTCAAGGGATATTTATAGAGTTGGCCAAGATGAAGCTGGCAGGCAAGTGTGGTGGAGATTTGCACAAGTGCACTTATCCTACTCCACAAATCCTCACAAACATCGACCTGTTTTAGGTCACAAAACAAGCCACAAAACCATGCCAATCGCCCAAGGTTCCGCTTCTTATGCTCATTGAGGGTGACAATGTCACTCTCGCTGGTCCAAATGTTTCATCTCTCGAAAACCGCAAAAATTATAAATGACATCGCCTTAATTTACCCTACGCAGTTTTGGAAAACGCTTCGCCGAAAACCATTTGTTACGTGGTTGTGCACAAATTTCGCCCATAGTGCCTATCTTAAGGCTAAATCAGATGCATACCACGCATATACATCGAAATACGGGGTATAACAGGAACTCTCAATGTACCGGGTCATAACCCGCCTCAAAGTTGACTAAAACTGTTATACCCCGTATTTTTCAGAGTATGTACGTGAGGACGTACGCAGAAAAGTTTAAGCCTTAAAGTTAGGCAAGGTTCGAATTTTGTTCACAACCCCCGATTAGAGTCGTTGACGCAAACGCCTTCCAAAGTCATGAGGAAAATTCCGCTATGTCATTTATTATTTTTGCGGATTTTTCCGAGAGACGAAATATTTTGGACTAACGAGGGCTTACACTTGTCACCTCAAGTGGTCGATGTGGATGGCCGGATTGGGTCACGTTCTTGGCCGATTGGTGCCTAGTTTTGTGCCTTGTTTTGTGGCTTGTTTTGTGCCTTGTTTTGTGCCTTGTTTTGTGGAGTAGGGATAGGGGGCACTTGGGCAAATCTCGCCTCCACTTGCCCCCACATGGCTTGATTCGCCATTGATCTTCCTATAAATACCCCTTTGAAGACTTCTTCATCCATTCCATAAACTCTCCAAGTCTTGAAAGCCCTCCCTTTCGTGGCCTTGGCCGAGAGCACCTCTCCCTCATGAGGCCCTGGCCGAGGTACGCCTCCTAGTGCCTCGCCGAGGCACCCCTCTTGAGAGTTGTTCTCATAATACACCCTCTCTTGGTAGAAATACTCCAAGTATTGTTACTATACCAAAATACCTTAGCCTTATACCTTGTAGTATTCCAAAGTTACTCTCTACGTAGAGTCCTAAATACTACCTTATGTCCTTTTAAGTCTCAAACCAAACCCTAAAGAAAATCTTCATACCGTCAAGGATTAAGAAGAAGTTGCGTAGAACTTCTAAGGGTTGTTTGGAGCATGGAGCGCCAGAGGTGAGCTGTTGCTCAGATCGACATTTATACTTGGATAATTATGGGCTTATCGAGGTAAATATCTTGTCCCCTATTGTAATTGGAAATTACATATCAGAGTAGTACGGTAATGAATATAAGATTCATAGAAGAGATCGAATCGTAATAGAAGGATATTACGTAAAAGATTCGAATCAAATCACATCGTAAGAATAATCTACGCAGTAGTCTAGTCATTGATAGACTTGTATAACCTTTATAGGTTGAATGTTCGCAATTAGCGTGTTCTACTTGAAAGGTGGCAAGGCTAGCCGTTATAGCCGCGAGCGCTTTGCTAATAGTCGATAATCGTCGCGAGGTATGTGATTCTTCCTATACTTTGAGCATGATATTTTAAAGGAATATATATAGTACTAGACGACGCGTGGCAAATGTCTTTTGACTTAAGCCCTAATAATAAGAATCTCAAGCATTTTAAAAGAATATATATATATAGTACGGTAGACGACACGTGGCAAATGTCTTTTGACTTAAGCCTAAATAATAAGAATCTTGAAGTATTTCAAAAGAATTAAGAATCATTTTTGAAAGAAGAATAATACTTGGTTTGAAAGCTTAAGAGTTATACTAGCTTTATGGGAAGTTAGGTATAACGACTTAAGAGAGATAAAAAGAATGGTTTATTGATTTTAAGAAGTTAAGAGACTTGATCTTAAAAGATAAGAGACTTGACTTAATTGAATTAATGTGAAAGTTGTTAAGAAGTGTGAAACCTCATTCGTGAGTAATGAGTACTTGGTTTTTAATGAATAATGTTTTACTGATTTCGGAAATGAGAATAAGTAAGGAACTTGATTTCTAAAAGAGACTTGAGGAAATTAAAGAGTTTTTGGTTTAAAAGGAAGGCATTGTTTTTGTCTTAAAATTGGTTTAAAACATAAAGTGTTATAACAGCTTTATGGGAAGTTAGTTATAACGACTTTATGAAAACGAAAGAATGGTTTTATCATTGGTTTTGAAGTGGTAACTTGACTTTAAAAGGAGAAGTGTTTTGGTTCAAAAAGAAGGCATAGTATTGCCTTAATTTGGTTTTAAAAGGAAAGTATGGAAGTTGTTTTGGTTTACTTAAAAGATGTTAGTCACTCTATACTACTGTATCGTGACCTTTGTAAAAGAAATGGATCCTTTAAAAGAGTTTAACATACGTAGTACTTGGGGTTAAAACCCGACTTTGGCATAAAAATGAAAGTACTTGAGTCAGGTATAACTTGCCTATGCTTGTTGTTGTGAAACTTGCCTATGCTTATTGTGATAGCCTTGTTGTGCAAGAATTGTGTTTCTATACTACCGCTGCCTCTCAATGAGGTTGACTTGTCGAGAACTTACTCGACGCGCGCAGCGACGAGAATTCCACCGCACGCCCCGCTGATAGTGTTATTCCACGGACTAGCTCTCAATGAGGTTTTACCGCTCGCCTTGGTATCCGTGGTTTGCCAGATTTGCCCCGCCTCGTGGCCGATTCGCCTCGTACTCGTAGTTAGCTCGTGACTTGCCCCGTCAGAGGACGGTCTCGATACGCCTCGTACCGTAGTTAGCTCAGATTTGCCCGCCACCACGTGACCGCCTTGTATCCGTAGTCGGCCAGATTTCGCCTGCGTCGCCTTCGTGGTTTGTCAGTATAGTATTGTTAGTACGGCTTTGGCATCGTGCAGGACTTCGTGTTCATATGTACTCGCGTTATTATATCATGATCGCCAGCCGGAAGGTATTCCACGCATGATTGATGCCATGGCGCGAGACCCATAGTTATATTTGAGTGACGACTCGGGCGCGAGTCCTCGACTTACATGATCGCTATTTATCAGGAATCAGAGTTTGGTTATCATACATGTCTCCCGCTTTATATAGATCGCTATGATTTCATTTACTGATTTTCGCCACATACTTGGTAATTGTAATCGACCTCCTTCGGGCCGCTCATGCCGCAGGTAGAGATACACCGTTGATCCTCGCCTAGGATCACAAGCCATTGGGAAGCTCCGCTTCTCCGAGGCTTATCTTTGGCATGTTACCCTCGAGTTGTAGGTTCTGTACTTTCGTGGTATGGCGGGGCCCGTCCCGCCATGTTGTATAAAAACTCTAGAGGTCTGTAGTACTGGCAAGTGTGGTTTGTAAAAGGATTGCTGTTCGTTTGAAATATTTATATATATCGAAGCGTAACCGCTCGTTGACTCGCTTTTTATCTTATCTCTGCTCATGTTTATGTTTTACTCGCTGATTTTCTCGATGTTGTATCACCAGTGGTGCCCGGTAAGACACTACCACGCCCGGTTCGGTCGTGACAAAAGTGGTATCAGAGCGCTTAATCCTGAAAGTGTCTACGCACCGTATCTAGTAGAGTCTTGATTATCCGTGCGCGCACTACACCAATAATCGTGAGGCTATAGGATATTTAGGATCGGTCTCCATTCTTCTCACTCAGATCGTGCCTCAGAGCCGTGGTTGTAAGTCGGACCTCTAACGTATTTCTTTCCCTTACCGTTATGCCTCCGCATAAGGCAACCCGGGCCCAGAAGGGCAAGGCAGCCGAGGGAGCTGCGAGTAGAGTACAGAGGGTTACGAGGGCACAGGCCCAATCATCACCTAGGGTGGTGTTTCATTCGGGGAGTTCTGCGACGTCGCCAGCCCCAGCAGAGTTTAGCACAATGCAGCAGCTCATCGCGCCATGATAGTTGAACCTTCGCCTAATGCATCGGGACAGAATATAGATTGCAAAGAGGCGACCTCATTAGCCAGCGGTGTATCTACCAGAGAGTTTATGATGTATGGATTTATCACTGGTCTTTTCGACTATCTATGTGAGGGTAGTGCAATAGTAATTATTCAGTTAGGCTTCGAGCATGGCCCGTACGCTTACGCGCATCGTGCCAAGAAACGTAGAGATCGACGGGTTAACCAAGGACAGCAGAAGAGGGCCAGAACAGCAAGGTCCTTTGGTAACTTTCGAGGTGAATCGCCTCACCAGCAGATTAGATATGCACATCCACCAGTGCAGAGTGGTCCTCCACAGGGTTCAGGACGTTCGAGGTATGCCGGAATTGGTCGAGTCTGTGGCTTCGATCTACTATACGATGTTCTAGCCACCGTTCGCTTTTCGTGTTCACACACGCGCACGCCATCCCGGAATGTCGATTTTGTCGGGTACTTGTTTTACCGCTACCGCCGTGGCCATGTCGAAAGGATGTCCTAAGAGGAAGGATGCAAGCAGAGGACTCACCTACTAGATCACCTGCAGATTCAAAGGTTCTATGGCGGGTGCTAGCTGGTGAGGCCACCCCACCTCGATGTGGCCGCTGTGGTAAGTGTCATTGTGGAGAGTGTCATACTTCTTCGACAGCTTGTTTTGCGTGCGCCAAAGCAGGCAGATCGATTGAACGACAGAGTGGAGCGCTAAAGAGATACAGTGTATCCTTAACCTCAGTGGATTAAAGGTGTTACATGAGTATATCTTAAGTGTTATGTTCATATAGCATTGTAAACTGTGGTTAAATCATGGTTAGTTAAAAAGGTAAGTTTGGGGATAAGTGGAAAGTGAGCCTTAGAGTTTTTTACGCGAGACCTTAGAGGTAAGGCCATCTCGAGTAAAAGATGTATTTTTTTATGTTGACTTTATCAGAGTGCATAGCACGTGAGATATATTTGTATAATAAGTCCCCGAGTAAAGTGGAATGGAAGAGGTAGTTGAGCTAAGAAGACCGCCAGGTTTTCGTGACTTGATTAGTGAGATTGTTCCGATCGTGAAGTGGTTTGGCGCGAAAGTGTCGGGTTGAGGCTACGCTACGTCAACCCGCAAATGCTTGTGCGGGTCTGTTCGGGTGGTCCTCCAGTGGTAGGTCACGAGGGCGTTAGGCCCAAGTTTAGTTAACCATCGCACGAGTTCGTAGATGCGCTCACCGCAGAGTCCGCCGACGAGGTCACCCCTCTCGCCTTTTTAGTCAGACCGCTACTCTACAGCAGGTTGCGAGATGTTATATCCGAAAAGTCGCGAGGCTGCACGACGGTGCCTACTTTCACCTTATGATAGGCAAGTGGAGCCCGCCATACCGCTTTTTCTCGAGGTTTTACCAGCAGGTAGAACTCAAAGTAGACTTAGTATCGATTCGCCTCGCCGCGGTTGGATTTCGCGGTAGTCGCGAGGATTGTTGCCTCGCTGAGGGAGTGTTTTATAGCTACCATTTTAGTATTCTGATGTCGCCTTATGAAGCCTTATAGGGGCGGAAGTGAAAGTTGCTTCACCGATTGGTCTGTTGGCGTTCAGATTGTTGGTTCATACCGCTTGCCAGAACGTGGTTGTGGTATGACGAAGTTAAAGACAGTATAACTTAGCCCGAGGTACTTCGGGCCTTTTTGATCATGCAAGTTAATAGGCCAGTTGCCTATATGTTAACATTTGCCGTCCGACTTAGGAGGCAAGACGTCCGGCCTTTCATATCATACGCTCGAGCATACGAGAAGCGGTACGCGAGTAAGAGAATATGATCATTTCGCTTGTAGTGAAGGCAATGGGCGAAGTATATTTTAGACCTCGCAGGAGCTTTGTAGTGACGGGGGTGATTCTCGTGGACTTGGATGTAAGTATTTTGCGCATGTTATTTTATGGCCAGCGTGGTATGATTGTTGCTCAGAAGATAGTAGGAAGACATCATCGCGCACGTTTGTTTTGAGACTCTGAAGGAACATTCGACGAATGTTTCTACGAGGGGAGAATGTTATACCCGTGATTTTTCAGAGTATGACGCGAGGACGCACGCAGTAAAATTTTAAGCCTTAAAGTTAGCAAGGTTCGAATTTTGTTCACAACCCCGACAGAGTCGTTGACTAAACGCCTTCCAAAGTTTGCGTAGGAAAATTCGCTATGTCATTTATTATTTTTATGGATTTTTCCGAGAGACTAAATATTTTGGACCAACGAGAGGGCTACACTTGTCACCCTCAAGTGGTCGGATGGATGGCGGATTGGGTCACGCTCGGCCGATCGTGCCTAGTTTTGTGCCTTGTTTTCGGGCTTGTTTTGTGCCTTGTTTTGTGCCTTGTTGCGGGCTTGTTTTGTGAGTAGGGATAGGGGGCACTGGGCAAATCTTGGCCCTCCACTTGCCCCACATGGCTTGATATCGCCATCGATCTTCCTATAAATACCCCTCAAGACTTCTTCATCCATTCCATAAACTCCAAGTCTTGAAAGCCCTCCCTTTCGCGAGGCCTTGGCCGAGAGCACCCTCCCTTTGCGAGGCCCTCGGCCGGTGGCACGCCTCCTGCTGGCCTTCGCCGAGGGTACCCCTCGAGAGTTGTTCTCATAATACACCCTCTCGTAGAAATACTCAAGTATTGTTACTATACCAAAATACCTTAGCCTTATACCTTGTAGTATTCCAAAGTTACCTCTCTACGAGAGTCCTAAATACTACCTTATGTCCTTTAAGTCTCAAACCGAAACCCTAAAGAAAATCTTCATAGCCGGTCAAGGATTAAGGTTGCAGAGAACTTCTGGGTTGTTTGGAGCGGGTCGAGCGCCAGTAGTGAGCTGTTGCTGCTCAGATCGACATTTATACTTGGATAATTATGGGCTTATCGAGGTAAATATCTTGTCTCCTATTGTAATTGGAAATTACATACCGTAGTAGTACGGTAATGAATATAAGATTCATAAGAGGATCAATCGCAATGTATGATATTACGTAAAAAATTTGAACCAAATCACATCGTAAGAATAATCTACATGTAGTCTAGTCATCGATAGACTTGTATAACCTTTATAGGTCGAATGCTCGCAAGTAGCGTGTTCTACTTGAAAGGTGGCAAGGCTAGACTGCTATAGCCGCGAGCGCTTTGCTAATAGTCGATAATCGCCGCGAGGTACGTGATTCTTCCTATACTCGAGCATGATATTTTAAAGGAATATATATAGTACAGAGACGACGTGTGGCAATGTCTTTTGACTTAAGCCCAATAATAAGAATCTCAAGTATTTTAAAAGAATATATATATATAGTACCAGACGACGCGTGGCAAATGTCTTTGACTTAAGCCTAAATAATAAGAATCCAAGTATTTCAAAAGAATTAAGAATCATTTTTGAAAGAAGAATAATACTTATTTGAAAGTTTAAGAGTTATACTAGCTTTATGGGAAGTTAGGTATAACGACTTAAGAGAGATAAAAAGAATGGTTTATTGATTTTAAGAAGTTAAGAGACTTGATCTTAAAAGATAAGAGACTTGACTTAATTGAATTAATGTGAAAGTTGTTAAGAAGTGTGAAACCTCATTCGTGAGTAATGAGTACTTGGTTTTTAATGAATAATGTTTTACTGATTTCGGAAATGAGAATAAGTAAGGAACTTGATTTCTAAAAGAGACTTGAGGAAATTAAAGAGTTTTTGGTTTAAAAGGAAGGCATTGTTTTTGTCTTAAAATTGGTTTAAAACATAAAGTGTTATAACAGCTTTATGGGAAGTTAGTTATAACGACTTTATGAAAACGAAAGAATGGTTTTATCATTGGTTTTGAAGTGGTAACTTGACTTTAAAAGGAGAAGTGTTTTGGTTCAAAAAGAAGGCATAATATTGCCTTAATTTGGTTTTAAAAGGAAAGTATGGAAGTTGTTTTGGTTTACTTAAAAGATGCTAGTCACTCTATACTACGGGTATCGGGTGACCTTTGTAAAAGATATGGATCCTTTAAAAAGAATTTAACATACGTAGTACTTTGGGGTTAAAACCTGGACTTTGGCATAAAATGAAAGTACCTTGAGTCAGGTATAACTCCTATGCTTGTTGTTGTGAAACTTGCCTATGCTTATTGTGATAGCCTTGTTGTGCAAGAATTGTGTTTCTATACTACCGCGCCTCTCGAGGCCGTTGACTTATTGAGAACTTACTGACGTGCTAAAGGACGGAGAATTCCACCGCACGCCTCGCTGATAGTGTTATTCCATGGACTAGCTCTCACGAGGTTTTACCGCTCGGCCTTGGTATCCGTGGTCGCCAGATTTGCCCCGCCTCGTGGCTGATTCGCCTCGTACTGGTAGTTAGCCCTCGACTTGCCCTGCTCAGCGTAGTGACGGTCTCGTGATACGCCCGTACCGTAGTTAGCCCTCAGATTGCCCCGGCCGCCTACGTGACCGCCTTGGTATCCGTAGTCGCTTCGCATTGCCCCGGTCGCCTTCGTGGTTTGGTTGTATAGTATTGTTAGTACGGCTTTGGCATCGTGTAGACTCGTGTTCATATGTACTCTCGCGTTATTATATCATGATCGCCGGCGAGAAGGTATTCCACGCATGATTGATGTTGCGCGAGACCCATAGTTATATTTCCGAGTGACGACTCGGTGGCGCGAGTCCCCGACTTACATGATCGCTATTTATCAGGAATCGTAGTTTGCTATCATACATGTCTCCGCTTTATATAGATCGCTATGATTTCATTTACGATTTTCGGGCCACATACTGTACTCGCATCGACTTCTTCGGCCGCGTCATGCCGCAGGTAGATACACCGTTGTTGATCTCGCCTAGATCACGCCATTGGGAAGCTCCGCTCCGAGGCTTATCTTCGCATGTTACCCGAGCCAGTAGGTTTTGTACTTTCGTGGTACGGCGGCCCCGTCCCGCCATGTTGTATAAAAACTTGAGGTCCGTAGTAATCACATGTGTGGTTTGTAAAAAGGATTGTCGTTCGGATTGAAATATTCATATCTATTGGAAGGAAACCGGTTGGATGACCTGTTTTTTTCTCTTATCGCTTGTTCATGTTTATGTTTTACTTCCGCTGATTGTCTCTGATGTCAGATCACTAGTGGTGCCCGGTAGGCACCACCACGCCCGGTTCGGTCGTGACAAAACTCATCCGAATAATCCACAACCTATCTTTTGAAAATTTTAAGTCTTACTCTTTCGCACGCTCACGCGCATGACACTAACTACGGTGTAACATTCTCCCTTAGAAACATTCATCCCCGAATGTTCTTTTGGAGCCAATCTACTATTCCTCGGTACATCCTAGTACTATATACTAATGGAACTTCATTATGCCACCTATGACCCTAAGATATCGCACACGCATACCCATTCACCGTAAGTCAAACAGAAAACGAACCAAACATATGAACCATTACTACTTACCCTCGCTCACGCCTAACACTGCCCGCTCAGATATTTACCACTCATTCTATCACATGTACATAGTCTCAATATCTTCTGTTCATAACACTAAATCATACAACAATCCTATCATGCATACTAATCTCTAAAGGGTCAAAGATATACCTATAATTATTGCTTCACATTCCCCTTGTCATTCTAATCACGATCCTGCTCGCATCACGCATAACAAAAGAAGCGATGAACCACCCACCGATCCCGGTCGAATCTCTACATCCGTGCTATCTCCGGTCGGACAGCCTCGATAATGGCCCGCTGGCCGCATGCATAGAAATTACCCAAACTAGCACGACACTCCATAACGGGTGTTACCACATCGCTACACCGAGGCAGAGGTGGCTTCCTCGCACTAACACCCTACTCTCCCAAAACTCAACCTCGAGCCCGCCCCGCCCCGACCTCCCGAACGCCCCAAGATCGTGGGTGGAGTACTGCATCGGGCCGAGGCGCATAACTAGCTCGCCACGAGGCGGTCCGCCTCAAAACCGCCCCGAGATCTCGCTGCCCCGCCTTCGGGCCGCTCGAGCCAAGCCGACTCTCCTTTCTCGCCCTCTATCCTCGCATATGCTCGCATCTCCGGCGATATCCATACCGCTGAATAGCCACTCCCAAGCACGCACAATCATATGAGGGTTCAGCCCCATCACATAGCGATGAACTCGTCCTCGCCATGTCGGCTACAATAGTGTGGCGATACCGCCAAAGAGTCAAACCTGTGTCGCACTTCACGGTCCTCCCATTCTCGCCTCAAGGTCAAGAATCTATCCACGCGGCTCTCCTCAACTCGTGAGGCAAGAAGGATCCAGAAGGCCTCGTGAACTCCTCCCAAACCGCCGGAAGAGCACCTCCTCTAGACAATTCCCATGACTCAAACCACCAACGCAATATCGCTGAACCGTAAGAAGTTAACACAACTGACTCCGCCTCCGAGGCCCTAAGCACCGCGTAGTCCGCCGCACTGCCGACAAACTCCCGAGATCCTCTCGCACTTCTAACCATAGAACTCGGTGATTACAACTCGTAAAGTCCCAATCCTTAAACTGCCTTGTGGTTAGCCATCGCCGCCGGCCGCTCGCCACGATGCTAGTCAACAACCCGACCGCTTCTCCGTAATCCCTATACATCGCTCGCCGCGAATCGAGGCTCGTAACGAACCTGAGCTACCGCCGCCCGCCTCTCTAATATCGCCACAGATTCAACTCGCCGCCCGCCACTCCTCGTGCATAGTCTGTGCTCGAAGTCTCGTAACTCACGTACTCACTAGCGCCTCCGCCGCTTTGCCCTTCTGGCTCGTCGCCTCCGCGAGGCATAATCGTACACAAGAAGAGGTCGGAGGATTCAACCTAGTAGGACAACTCTATCGCACGATCTCGCAGAGAGAAGAATGGAAACCAATCCTAAATGTCCCGCAACCTCCGATTATAGATGGTGCACAACACACCGATAATCAAGACTTACTAGACACGGTCTCAGAGACACTTTCCGAGGACTAATCGCTCGATACCACTTTTGTCACGACTCCGACCTCGGCCGCGATCGTGCTCTATCGGGGCACCCTGTCAGGTACACATCAGAGAATAGCAGCGGAACATACATAACACATAACTTATAAAAAGGTAAACATCGCTGGCCAGCCTGTTATACCCCGTATTTTCAGAGTATGTACGTGAGGGCGTACGTATTAAATTTTTTTTGCCTTAAGACTTGGCTAGGTTCGAAAATTGTGCACAAGTGCCGAATAGAGTCGTCGATAAACGCTTCCATTACTTTCGAGGAAAAATCCCGCGATGTCAATTATAATTTTTGCGGATTTTTCCGAGAGACGAAACATTGTGGACCAACGGGAGGGTGACATGTGTCACCCTCACATTGGAACAAATGGGGCGGCAATGGTGGACGAAAAAGAGGGCTTTAGTTGGTAGGATATTTTTGTGCAAGTTGTGTGGTAGATGGATAAGGTACACATGGTGGAAATCTAACCCTACACTTGCACCACACTTGTCTTCATCTTGGCCATTGGTTGGCCATGGCTTGACCTATAAATACCCCCTTAGTTGATGAACTTTCTTCATCCAAAAATCATTTTCCAAGTCTTGAAATCTCTCCCCCTTTGTGAGTTAATATCGTCCAATAGCCCCTTTCCCCCCCTTTTGAGAGCCCTTGGCCGAGAGCCACCCCCCCTCCCCTTTGTGGTGTTTTGCCGTGGGGTACCCCCCCCCCTAGCATAGTTGCCTCGTATAAATACCCCCCCTTTTGTGGTATAGAAATACTCTCCTAGTATTGTTATAATGCCCAAATACCTTGGCCCAAATACCTTGTAGTATTCCCAAGGTTACACTTATACAAAAGCCCAGAAAATACTATTATACTTCCCTTTAGCCACAAAACGAAACCCTAAGGAAATCTTCACCGTAGTTGGTTATAAGTAGAAGTTGCGAGAACTTCTAAGGGTTTCTGGAGCGGATCGAGCACTCTGAGTAGAGCTAAACCTCGCTCGTGAGCTTACATTAAACTCGGATAATTTTGGGCTTATCGAGGTAAACATTCTTGACCTTCACGTAATTGGAAATTACATGTTGTAGGAGTATATAGTTAAGTATACTATATATAGAATCAACATACTTACGCAAATGTCTTTTGACTTAAGCTCGAATTAATACTTACGCAATGCTCGCGACTTAAGCCTCAATTTAAAGAAGAGAACGAATCAGAATTACATAGATCAGACATGAGACTTGTGTAACATTGCTGTAGTAGAATTGTACACGCCCGTTAGACGTGTTAACCCCCTGCTGGCTTCGTAGCCACCTCGATAGAGAGGAGATTTACGCCATGTGGGGGAGGTGCCGAATTTTCTCGTAGAATATTCTACGCCTGGTCTAAAGATATTAATAGGCGCTTTGGGCCTCTATAGGTCAGAGTACTACGTGTGGAGTGACCGCTTGACCGAGAGTGTAGCCGACGGTTTGAGGTACTGAGCGCTTTGCTATTAGTCGATAATCGCCGCGAGGTATGCGAACCTCTTCCTATCTCTTCTAGCATGATACGTGTGAACTATGTAGTACAGACGATACGTGCTAAATGTATTTGATTGTTTGAAACATAAAGTGTTATAACGCTTTACGGGAAGTTGGTTATAACACTTTACGAGGTAAGAGAATGCTTATGGTTTCAAAGGGTAATCGATTTGACTTATAACTGCCTGAGGTGTAGTAATAAAGAACTTGAAGTGTTTCAAAAGACCTTTTGAAAGAAAAGTAATACTTGGTTTTTGAAAACTTAAGAGTTATACTAGCTTTATGGGAAGTTAGGTATAACGCTTAAGAATGTTTTATCGATTTCGAAATCGTAAATGTGTATCGACAAACCACCGCAGCTAATAAAGGAAAATGTATTGAATAATTAAGTATTATTAAAACTAGTAGAAACTTCCATCCGCATAGAAGCTAAGATGAGACAAATGATATTTCCTAGATCATGGTCAGTAATAAGACGGTTATAAACAAGAATATCCTACTCACATATAAGGCTTATGTTCTTAGATGGTTTAAAAGAGAATTACATTCTTAAATGAATAAGATTAGGAACTACGAAACCTTTCTAAAATAAGAAACGTGAACATTTGAAATTAGGCAACTTGACGCTTGGAAAATAATGTTGTCACTTGATTTTACAAAGGTAAGTGTTTTGGTTTACTTAAAAGGACAATACTCTATTTTATACTACGTATCAGGTGACTTATGTCAAAGAAAACAGATCTTTTAAAGATTTAACGACGTAGTACTTTAGGGTTAAAATCCGACTTTGACATAAAATGAAAGTACCTTGAGTCGTGGGTAACTTGCTTACGCTTGTTGTTATGAAACTGACCATGTTACGGTGATAGCCTTGTTGGCAAGTATCGTGTTCTACTCGACTACGGCTCATCCGAATGTATTTCACTTGACACGGGTCATCCGAATGTATTTCACTTGATTACGTCATCCGAATGTATTTCATTGACACGTCATCCGAATGTATTTCACTTGATTACACGGCTCATCCGGAATGTATTTCACTCGACTACCGGCCCATCCGAATGTATATCACTTGACTACCGTTCATCCGAATGTATTTCATCGACTCACCGTTCATCCGGAATGTATTCCACACGCTTCTATATCGGGTCCATAATACGGGCCGAGACCTATTATACGATTACATGATTTGTACCTAGATCGCCAGCGAGGAAGAAGTTCCACGTACGGCGGATGACTTTGAGGGCGAGTCCTCGACTTGACATGATCGCTTCTATGTTGTGAATCGTAGTTTGCTATCATACATGTCTCCCGCTTTATAGACTATTATGATTTCATTTACGTGATTTTACGCTTTCACATACTGGTACCAGATCGACTTCGGGGCCGCTCACGCCGCAGTAAAAGGTACATCGGCCGCCGATCCTCGCCAGGATCACCTTTCAGATTGGAAGCCCCGTTCCTTCGAGGCTTATCTTTGGTATGTTACCTCGAGTCCGTAGATTCTTATACATCTGTGGTATGGCGTGGCCGTCCTGGCCATAGCCGCTGTAAAAATCTTAGAGGTCCAGAGTAATCGCTACAAGGTGGTTTGTAAAAAGGATAAATCGTCGTATTTAAGTATATATGATGAAGGCAACCGCTTTGCTGGCCTGCTTATTTATCTTGTCTCTTAATTCATGTTCATGTTTTTATTTCCGCTGATTTTCTCTCGATGTCAGATCACCAGGTGCCCGGTAGGCACTACCACGCCCGGTTCGGTCGCGACAAAAGTGGTATCGAGCGCTTAGTCCTCTGAAAGTGTCTACATGCATCGTGTCTAGTAGAGTCTTGATTATCTGTGTCAGTGCACCACATCTATAATCGTGAGGCTATAAGACATTTAGGATTGGTTTCCATTCTTCTCATTCCGAGATCGTGCCTTAGAGCCGTGGTGGATAAATCGACCCTCCGACGATTCCTTTCCTTTACTAGTTATGCCTCCGCTGCAGGCAACCTGTGCCCACGGGCAAGGCAATGAGGGAGTCTAGTGAGATACAGAGGAGTACGAGGCGCAGCCCGATCAAGACTGAGACAAGATTCGACGGCTGGTTTCGACGCCACAAGACCAAAGAAGTTTAGAGTCGCAGCAGTTGGTCGCCGAGACTACAAGACTGAGCCTCCACCCCACACCGGAGCCGATGACGGGTACAAGGAGATGGCCCGCCATCGCCAGGTCGTGCGATATGAGGATAGGCCGGACGCAGCAGCCCACCCAAGAGCACCCGTAGTTCACCCCGAGCGCATACTGAGGCTACGGACTTCCCGAGTTGTAGCCTCCGTTGTTCTATGGATCGAGAGCCGAGGACGACTCGTGAGTTTATCCGACACCACAATGATCATGAGAGTGATCGAGCCTCGAGGCGTAGTCGGTGGTATTGGTTCGCATCACCGCGCGATATCGCAGCTTGACCGGTTTGATTCGCGAGCCGCCCCGAAGAGCATGCACTTCCAGCAGCTTGGGACGAAGTTCTCGAGGGCATTTCTGCACATTTCTTGCCTCCACAGATGGCGAGGGCTCGGGCCGGCGATTTTTGACGCTGAGGCGTGATCGCGACGGCCAGAGAGTACAATGGGAGTTCGACTCATTAGCTCGGATGTTCCCGCCGTGGTAGCCGATATGAGGACAGAGTACACCGCCACGCCACCGGCCGACGATTACTGGCAGAGGCTTGTACGGTGTAGCTCTTCACCGCACGGACATTGCCCGCACGCAAGCTCATGCACTAGGTTGCGAGGCACGGAGAGGTCGACGGAATGACCGAGATCGCCAGTAAGAGGCCGTAACAGCAGGTCCTTTGGTAACTTTCGAGGCGACCGCCTCGCCAGTTAGCCTAGTTATGTACCTCCACCAAGCATGCAGTGGTCCCCGCGCCGCCGTGACGCTCGTGGTATTCGAGCCGGTCGAGCTCCGTGGCTTCCGTTCACAGATATACACGGGTTCTAGCCAACAGATTCACGCCCTCAGCCACGACGATGTGGCAAACATCATCCCGGAATGTCGTTTTTTATCGGGTGCTTGTTTCACCGCGCCGTGGCCATGTGACGAGAGATCAGGTTATAGAGAGGTACCGCACTGGGCGCAGCCTTACGGATCGCAAGTGTTCATCGCTTTCATACGCATGCAACCGCAGGCGTACTTACGACAGAGCGAGCGGTAGCTTCGTATATCCTTAACCATCTAGAGGCTTGATGTTTTGATGTTATGTTAATGTGTTAGGTGTTATGTTCGATAGCTTTGTGCTAAAATGTGATTTAGGAACCCGTTGGGGAAAAGCGGTAAGCTCGGGCGAGGAATGATTTAACCTTAGAATATTACGCGAGACCTTAGATGTGCGCCGCCTTGGGTACAAGATTTTGCGAGTGATCCTTGTCGAGTGCATTTTATGCCTAGAAAGTATCAGGTGATAAGTCCTGGTTGGGTAAATGAAAGTGGTATCTTTCATGTCAGGATTTAGCAAGATTGTTCCGCGTCGGCGAGCAAGAGTCGGCGCGACACTGGTCGGGTCGGGCCATGCCGCGGGCCAACCCGCAGCCTGCTTCGAGCGGGTCAGCGTGGTCCCGCCAGTGGTAGGGTCACGAGGGTGCTAGGCCCAAGTTTTGGTAACCATCAGATGAGTTCGTGGATATGTTCGACCGTTAGATCGAAGGCCGGAATGGCCTTAAGGAAGATCGAGGCTAGTAGATGACCAAGTTCGAGGCGGTGACTCCAAAGTTTTGGAAACTAAAGCGATGACCGAGTATGGTGCGATACTAGAAGAGTTCAAGTGATCGAGGAAGGCACGACGAGTAAGGAAGGAAGAGAACGCGTGTTATGCTCAGGGCTACGTGTGGCGCGGAAACTTGTTAAGAAGAACTTCATCTTTATCCGCTGAGAAGGAACATTCGACGAATGTTTCTGGCGAGGAGAATGTTATACCCCGATTTTCGCAGTATGTACGCCGAGGCGCACGATAAATTTTTTTGCCTTAAGACTTGGCTAGGTTCGAAAATTGTGCACAAGTGCCGAATAGAGTCGTCGACGTAAACGCTTCCACAATTTTCAGAGGAAAAATTCCGCTATGTCAATTATAATTTTTGAGGATTTTTCCGAGACACGAAACATTGTGGACCAACGGAGGGTGACATGTGTCACCCTCACATCGAACAAATGGGCTAAATGGTGGACAAAAAGAGGGCTTTAGTTGGTAGGATATTTTTGTGCAAGTCATGCGGTAGATGGATAAGGTACACACGGTGGAAATCTAACCTACACTTGCACCACACTTGTCTTCATCTTCGCCATTGGTCGGCCATGGCTTGACCTATAAATACCCTTAGTTGATGAACTTTCTTCATCCAAAATCATTTTCCAAGTCTTGAAATCTCTCCTTTGTGAGTTAATATCGCCCAATAGCCCTTTCCCTTTGAGAGCCCTCGCCGAGAGCCACCCCCTCCTTTGTGTTTTGCCACGGGTACCCCCTAGCATAGTTGCCTCGTATAAATACTCCCTTTTGTGGTATAGAAATACTCTCCTAGTATTGTTATAATGCCCAAATACTCGCCCAAATACCTTGTAGTATTCCCAAGGTTACACTTATACAAAAGCCCGTAAAATACTATTATACTTCCTTTAGCCACAAAACGAAACCCTAAGGAAATCTTCACCCGTAGTTGAGTTATAAGTAGAAGTTATGAGAACTTCTAAGGGTTTCGGAGCGGATCGAGCACTGAGTAGAGCTAAACCTTGCTCAGAGCTTACATTAAACTCTGATAATTTTGGGCTTATCGAGGTAAACATTCGACCTTCATTGTAATTGGAAATTACATGTTGTAGGAGTATATAGTTAAGTATACTATATATAGAATCAACATACTTACGCAATGTCTTTTGACTTAAGCTCGATTAATACTTACAGAATGTCTCGCGACTTAAGCCCGAATTTAAAGAAGAGAATCGAATCAGAATTACATAGATCAGACATTAAGAGACTGTGTAACATATTGTGTAGTAGAATTGTACACGCCCGGTTAGACGTGTTAACCCCTGCTGGCTTCGTAGCCTACCGACAGAGAGGAGATTTACGCCATGTGGGGAGGTCGCCGAATTTTCTGAGAATATTCTACGCGGGTCTAAAGATACACAGCGCCAGTGGCCTCTATAGGTCAGAGTACTACGTGTGGAGTGATCCGCTTGATCGAGAGTGTAGCCGACGGCTTGAGGTACTTGAGCGCTTGCTATTAGTCGATAATCGCCGCGAGGTATGCGAACCTCTTCCTATCTCTTCTAGCATGATATGTGTGAACTATGTAGTACGCAGACGATACGTGCTAAATGTATTTGATTGGTTTGAAACATAAAGTGTTATAACGCTTTACGGGAAGTTGGTTATAACACTTTATGTAGGTAAGAGAATGCTTGTGGTTTCAAAGTGGTAACCGATTTGACTTATAACGGCCTGAGGTGTAGTAATAAAGAACTTGAAGTGTTTCAAAAGACCTTTTGAAAGAAAAGTAATACTTGGTTTTTGAAACTTAAGAGTTATACTAGCTTTATGGGAAGTTAGGTATAACGGCTTAAGAATGTTTTATCGATTTCGAAATCGTAAATGTGTATCGACAAACCATCGCAGCTAAGCTAATAAAGGAAAATGTATTGAATAATTAAGTATTATTAAAACTAGTAGAAACTTCCATCCGCATGTGTTAAGCATTTAGACAAAATGATATTTCCTAGATCACGGTCTGTAATAAGATGGTTATAAACAAGAATATCCTACTCACATATAAGGCTTATGTTCTTAGATGGTTTAAAAGAGAATTACATTCTTAAATGAATAAGATTAGGAACTACTAAACCTTTCTAAAATAAGAAACGTGAACATTTGAAATTAGGCAACTGACGCTTGGAAAATAATGTTGTCACTTGATTTTACAAAGGTAAGTGTTTTGGTTTACTTAAAAGGACACCACTCTATTTTATACTACGTATCAGGTGACTTATGTCAAAGAAAACAGATCTTTTAAAGATTTAACGACGTAGTACTTTAGGGTTAAAATCCGACTTTGACATAAAAATGAAAGTACCTTGAGTCGCAGGTAACTTGCTTACGCTTGTTGTTATGAAACTTGACCATGTTACGGTGATAGCCTTGTTGTGCAAGTATCGTGTTCTACTCGATCACCGCTCATCCGAATGTATTTCACTTGACACGGGTCATCCGAATGTATTTCACTTGACACGGGTCATCCGAATGTATTTCATTGATTACCGGTCATCCGAATGTATTTCACTTGATTACCGCTCATCCGGAATGTATTTCACTCGACTACCGTCCATCCGAATGTATATCACTTGACTACCGGCTCATCCGGAATGTATTTCATCGACTACCGTTCATCCGGAATGTATTCCACACGCTTTCATATCGGGTCCATAAGACGGGCCGAGACCGTTATACGATCACATGATTTGTACCTAGATCGCCAGCGAGGAAGAAGTTCCACTGCACGAGGGATGACTTGAGGGCGAGTCCTCGATTTGACATGATCGCTTTATGTTGCGAATCGTAGTTTGCTTATCATACATGCCTCCGCTTTTATAGACTATTATGATTTCATTTACGATTTTACGCTTCACATACTGTACCGCTGCATCGACTCCTTCGGGGCGCTCATGCCGCAGTAAAAGGTACATCTACGCCGATCCTCGCTAGATCACCTTTCAACAGGAAGCCCTGCCTTCTGAGGCTTATCTTTTGCATGTTACCGAGTCCGTAGATTCTTATACATTCGTGGTACGGCGGGCCCCGTCCCGCCATAGCCGTTGTAAAAATCTTAGAGGTCTGAGCAATCGCACAAGTGTGGTTTGTAAAAAGGATAATCGTCGTATTTAAGTATATATGACGAAGGCAAATCGCTTTGGCCTGCTTATTTATCTTGTCTCTTAATTCATGTTCATGTTTTTATTTCCACGATTTTCTCCGATGTCAGATCACCAGGTGCCCGGTAAGGCACCACCACGCCCGTTCGGTCGTGACACACCGATAAGGTCGCCTTCCATAAAAACATACTTAATCGTATACAACTTATTCTTACACCAAACCACAAACGTGACTACGCACTTAGAATAATAATCGTATGACAGGCCCCGCCATACCCCGAATGTACAAAAGTCTATAACCTCGTGGAATCATACCAAAAGACAAAGCCTCCGAGAGACGGAGCTTTCCAAGAAATGAACAAAGATCCTAAGAGTGCGGATCGCCAGTTACGATCTCGACTGCAGATGAACGCAACCCCGGCGTGGTCGCACAACAGTACTGCAAGATGAAATCAAAATACTGAATGAAATCATATAGCATATATAAAGCAAGAGACATGTATGACAGCCAAACTACAGTACACAACATATACGCAGCCATGTCAAGTCGTGACTCACGCCTAAGTCATCACTCAAATATAACAATAGGTCTCATGCCCATAATATCAATCATGCCCGTGGAATTTTCCTCACCGCCGGCAGCATGATATAACAACACTGGGCGAGTACACATGAACACTAGATCCCACTCGTGTCATCGTAACTGCACGAGGCAAGTACGAAGGCATAGCTACCGATCCACTTCGCATCCTCAACCGATCGGCAAGTACGAAGCTACCTACCGATCCACCTGCACTCAACAATACTATACCGAATCACGGCCGACCGGGCAAGTGCGATAGCCTCTCGCGATCCACCTCGCCACATCGCTGATCGGGCAAGTACGCAGCTAACCACCGATCCACCTCGCATCACACCACTTCGCCTCTAACCCCGACCGGCAAGTATGAAAGCCAACTACCGTGATCCACCCCGCATCACGCCTCGACCGGCAAGTACGGTGGCTAACTACTAGATCCACCGCATCAAGAGACCTCATGGAGAGCTAATCCATGGAAATAATATCACAACAAGGAAACGAACCTCATCATGGCCGCATACCCGTGGAATCCTCCATCACCGATTTGACGCCCAAATAAACTCATATCTACACGCTTAATTCGAATTGCAATACCATGCCTTTACATAAACCAAGACAATTACCATGCCTTCTTTTCACATAAACCAAGAGAATTTTATTTAAGCAAGCCAAAGTACTTATCAAGGCACACATAGAATAATTCTCAATTAAACAAGCCAAAGTACTATGTACGACATTCTTTCAAAGCCTCCTTTATGTAAAATCCAAGATACTAACACCGTAGTATCAAGGCGTGTCTATTTTTCAAAGTAAGTTACTACACCTTTAGAAAACTCATTTCAAAGCTTCAAACCAAGTAACTTCAATTTTTCACAATCTAGACAACTTATGCTCATTAATCAAAATAGACAACTTTCATAACCTTCCATAAAGTTATTATAACCAACTTCCCATAAAGCCGTTATACTAACTTTATGCTTTAGAAATTTAAGACATCCTTATCCTTTCATAAGGCCGTTATAACTAACTTCCCATAAAGCCGTTATAACTCCTTATAAACCATTTCGTTCTTTTACTAACCAAGAGACTTATACTTCAAACAAATTCATACAATTTTCAAAATACTTCAAGCCTCTTATCCTTTAGAAAACAAGTTTCTTACCTCAAAAATTTAAGTCTCTTATCTTTTAGAATAATTCAATACTCAATACTTTCACACCAAGTACTCTATACTTCATTATGTCAAGAAATCCTTGTCGGCCAACTTAAGGGGGTGACATGTGTCGCCCTCCCACTCGTCGCAATATTTCATTTTCCGACAATTCCATAATTTCGATAAATTTTACTCGCTCCAATCTTAACACTTTGAATTCTTACGCACGCTCTATAAACATGTCCCGGATAACTGGTGTAACATTCTTCCCCTTATAAACATTCGCCCTCGAATGTTCTTTCGAGCTCAATCTATCATTTATCGCATAGTCTCATAAAACTACACTTAATGAAACCTAATTATGCCACATATGGCCCTAATATCTTGCACACACATATCCATCCATCACAAACCCAAAAAGGATTATCTTTTCAGATTTCCAAGTTACTCTAAAGATACATACATAGTCTCAATATTATTCGTTCATGACACTTAAACTTACAACAACCTTATCATGTATACAAGTTGTCACGACCGACTGGTCCAAATGATCTGCCTTACCCCTGCACCCTAGTGATAATACATCGAGAAAACCAAATGGAAATAAAACTCAAAGACATGAAACAATAAAATATAAGAAAACAGACTAACCAAAACGGTCACCTTTCTGTATATAAACATAAAACCTGAACAGTTATATCCTTTTACAAACCTTGCCCACAACAAGATTTCATGCACTTCTAAGAATGTAACCACAACTATGACGGGACAGGGCCCCGCCATACCCCTGAATGTACAAGTACCTACAATGACAGAGGACTATACCAAGGATAAGTCTCCGGAGAAACGGAGCTTCCCAAAACGCTGAACTGTGATCCTATGAGCGAGGATCAACAACCGGGTACTCTACCGCAGATTTAACGCAGCTCAAGGAGGTCAAGATAACAGTACCAAGTATGTGAAATCAAAATATCAGAATGAAATCATAATAGTCTATATAAAGCAGGAGACATGTATGATAACCAAACTACAGTACACAACATATAAGCAGTCAAGTCTAGTCGGGGACTCACGCCCTCAAGTCATCACTCATGCCCGTGGAATTCCTTCCTCATCACGGCAGCCTATGACATAAATCATACTCACGTGACGCGCCCGTGGCATCCTACTCTCACCGTCACAGACACATATACAATACATATATGTTATACCCGCATTTCCAGTATGCGCGAGGGCGCACGATAAAAATTCAAGCCTTAAGATTAGGCAAGGACCAAAATATTGTGCACACCTATCAAAAGAATCGCTTTTTCGACTAAACGCTTTACTAAACTTTCATGAAGGAAAATTCCGCTATGTCATTTATTATTTATGCGGATTTTTCCGAGAGATGAAACATTTTGATCAACGAGGGTGACATGTGTCACCTCACATTGGGCGGAATTGGGGCGCATTTGGACGAAATGGGCTTTCGGTTAGGTAGGATATTTTGTGTAGTTGGTGTGGTAGATGGATATGCACTTGATGAATCCTAGCCCTACATTTGCCTAGCACTTGCTTCATCTCGCCATTGGTTGGCCTATAAATACTCCCTAAGTCAAGACTTTCTTCATCCACAAATAGTTTCAAGTGTTAAAATCCTCCCCTGAGAAGCTCGCCGAGGTACTCCCTCCTAGCCGTGTGGCCGAAAGTACCCCCCCCCTTGCCTAGTAGTTTTCGTATAATACACCCCCACCTTGGTAGAAATACTCTCCAAGTATTGTTGTAATGCCAAAATACCTTGGCCCTAATACCTTGTAGTATTCCAAGGTTACACTTATACTAAAAGCCCAGAAATACTATTATACTTCCCCTCAGTCACAAAAACGAAACCCTAAGGAAAACCTTCATACTTGAATTGTTAAGTAAGTTGCGAGAACTTCTAAGGGTTGTTTGGAGCGGGTCGAGCACCTTGAGTAGGAGCAAAACCTGCTCAGATCGACATTAAACTTGGATAATTTTGGGCTTACTGAGGTAAATAATCCTATCCTTCTATCAGAATTGGAAATTACATAACGTAGTTGTATAGAAATGAATATAAGATTCATAGAAGAGAATTGAATCAGAATAGAAGGATATTACAAGAAAGACTTGAACCAAATCGCATCGTAAGAATATTAAAGAAGATTAAACTGCATTTACATAGACCGTATTTACGAGACTTATAACCTTTCGTCGAATGTTCTCGCGAGCAGCATGTACTACTTGGAAGGTGGACAAGGCTAGCCGTTATAGCCGTGAGCGCTTTTGCTTATAGTCGATAATCGCCGCGAGGTATGTGATTCTTCCTATACTCGAGCATGATATTTTAAAGGAATAATATATATAACTAGACGACGCATGGCAATGTCTTTTGACTTAAGCCCAATAATAAGAATCTTGATGTATTTTAAAAGAATATATATAGTACCAGACACGACGCAGTGTTAATCGAATGTAGTGTTACGGCAATGTCTTTGACTTAAGCCCTAATAATAAAAGATCTTCAAGTATTTCAAAAGCACTAAGAAACCTTTTGAAAGAAGAGTAATGCTTGGTTTTAAAGCTTAAGAGTTATACTAGCTTTATGGGAAGTTAGGTATAACGACTTCAAGAGAGATAAAAATGGTTTATTAATTTTAGAAGTTAAGAGACTTGATCTTAAAAGATAAGAGACTTGACTTAAATGAATTAATATGAATTTTGTGAAACCTCATTCGTGAGTAATAAGTACTTGGTTTTAAAAGGAATAATGTTTTATCGATTTAAATCGAACGAGTATCGACAAACCACCGCAAATAATAAAGTGGAAATGTATTGACTAATAAAGCATTATTAAACCAAGAGAAACCTCCATCCGCATGTGTCAAGATGAGACAAAATGATATTACATTTCCTAGATCATGGTCGCTTTAATAAGATTGTTATGAACAAGAATAACCTACTCACACATAGGCACATGTTTCTCAAATTGTTTTAAAGGATTAAAACTATGAACTACTAAACCTTTTCAAAATGAGAAAACTCGAGCATTTGAAATTAGGCAAACTCAACGCTTGGAAAATAACGCTGTTACTTGATTTTACAAAGGAAGTGTTTTGTTTACTTAACAATGTTAGTCACTCTATTTTTATACTACTGTATCGTGACCTTTGTAAAAGAAACGGATCTTTAAAAGGAATTTAACGACGTAGTACCTCAGGTTAAAACCCTGACTTTGACATAAAAATGAAAGTACTTGAGTCAGGTATAACTTGCCTATGCTTGTTGTTGTGAAACTTGCCTATGCTTATTGCGATAGCCTTTGTTGTGCAAGAATTGTGTTTCTATACTACCGCCTCTCACGGAGGGTCGCTGACTTGTTGGAACTTACTCGACGCACGGCAGCGACGAGAATTCCACCGTAGGCCCTCGCTGATAGTGTTATTCCACGGACTAGCTCTCCATGAGGTTTTACCGCTCGCCTGGTATCCGTGGTCGCTGCCAGATTTGCCCCGCCTCGTGGCTGATTCGCCTCGTACTGGTAGTTAGCCCTCGACTTGCCCCGCTCAGGTAGGACGGTCTCGTGATACGCCTTGTACTGGTAGTTAGCCCTCAGATTGCCCCGCCGCCACGTGGACCGCCTTGGTATCCGTAGTCGCCAGACGCCTGCGGTCGCCTTCGTGGTTTGGTTGTATAGTATCGTTAGTACGACTTGGCATCGTAGGACTTGGTGTTCATATGTACTTTGGTATTATTATATCATAGATCGCCAGCAATGGCGAAGGTATTCCACGCGCATGATTGATGCCGCGGGCGAGACCCATAATTATATTTGAGTAATGACTGGAGGGCGCGAGTCCCCGACTTGATATAATCGCTATACGCAGTATCGTAGTTTTGTTATCATACATGTCTCCCGCTTATATAGACTATTATGATTTCATTTACGATTTTCGCCACATACTGTACTGCAGATCGACTCTTCGGGCCGCTCATGCCGCAGCAGAGGTACACGCTTGTCTATTCCCGCTTATAGGATCACATTTCGTATTGAAGCCCGTTCCTTCGAGGCTTATCTTTGGTATGTTACCCCGAGTCCGAGGTTCTGTACATTCGTGGTATGGCGGCCCCGTCCCGCCATAGTTGCTGTAAAATCTAGAGGTCCGTAGCACCGCCAGGCAAGTGGTGGTAAGGATTGTAAATCGCTCAAATGTCGATATATATATTTGCGTAAAGGCAACCGCTTTTGGCTGACCTATTTTCTTTTATCTTGACCCATATCTAATTGTATGTTTAAGTTCTTATTTCCGCTGGTTTTTCTCTCGATGTCAGATCACCAGGTGCCCGGTAAGACACCACCACGCCCTGTTCGGTCGTGACAAAAGTGGTATCGTGAGCGCTTAGTCTCTGAAAGTGTCTGCATCGTGTCTAGTAGAGTCTTGATTATCGGCGTGTCAGGCACCACATCTTTAATCGTGAGGTCGCAGGACATTTAGGATTGGTTTCATTCTTCTCATTCCGAGATCGCGCCTTAGAGCCAGGTGATAAGTCGACCCTCCGACGATTTCGCTTTTACCGCTTATGCCTCCGTAAGGCAACCCGCCCGGCGGCAAGGCAGCAGTATGAGTCGCAGAGCAGCGCAGCTCTACAGAGACCACAAGACTGAGCCTCCACCCACACCGAGCAGAGGAGACGGGTTGGCGCGAGTTGCCCGCTTATCGCCGTGGTCAGGCCGACTGAGGATAGGGCGGACGCATAGCCCAAAGAGCACCGCGGTTCACCCTAGATCGATAGTTCGAGGCTACGGATTTTCCGAGTCAGAGCCCGCCGTAGTTTTACGGGTCGAGGCCCGAGGATGATCCGCAGGAGTTCATCCGGCGCCATACGATCACGAGAGTGATCAAGGCACGGAGACCGAGCCGCTGGTCCTAGGTTCGCATCGGCCGCGTGATACCGCAATGATCGTTTGATTCGCGAGCCGCCCCGGGAGAGAATGCACTTCCACTATATGGACGAAGTTCTCGTGGGCATTTCTGCACATTTCGCTCCACAGACGGAGGGCTCGCCGGCGATTTTTGGTGTTGCGGCAGAACGCGCGACGGCTCGAGTATAATGTGGAGTTCGACCATTGGCCCAGACGCCCTCGCTAGTAGCTAGTATGGAGGATCGAGTGCACCGATATGTTACAGGCTCACGATTACCAGCGTAAAGTTGTTCGTGTAGCTCTTCAATGAGCACGGACATTGCCCGCACGCTTATGAACTGGATGCGAGGAGCGAGAAATCGACGAATGACCAAGATCAGAAGAGGGCTGTAACAGCAGGTCCTTTGGTGACTTTCGAGGCGGACCGCCAGAAGAAAGCGCTTATGCGCCGCCAAGATTCAAGTGGTCCCCACCATCGCCGGACGCTTTGGGATATTCAGGAGCGTCGTGGCTCCTGTGTTTCAGATTTTCGGGAGTAGAAGTGTCACGACGAGGTCGCCTTGTCTCAGCCGCTGTGGCCAGGAAAACTTCATAAGGGAGAGTGTCGCACTAACTTGGGAGATTGTTATTCTGCGCCAACAGGCTATCTCGCGAGAGATCGTCTCACCAGGGTAGCACCGGTAGGATAGCACGCATCACGCAGATCGCCATAGTTCTTCACCTTCCATAGCTAGGCAGATGTTCATACACCCAAGCAGCTACCAGAGGTCGTGGAAGTTCCTAGCTTATGTCCTTCAACCGCCATCTTTCTGTGTATACCCTTAACCTCTAGAGATTTGTATGTATTGATGTTATGATGACGTGTTTAGTGTTATGTTCGGATAGCTTTGTGCTAAAATGTGATTTAGAAGTTCGTTAGTGAAAAGGGTAAGCTCAAAGTAGAAAATGATTTAACCTTAGAATATTACAATGAGACCTTAGATGTAAGGCCGCCTTGAGTACAAGATTTCATGTAATCTTTGTCGTAATGTATAAGTATACGTGGAGTAATCAGGGAAAATTCTTGCGTGGTGTAAAATGAAAGTGGTAGCTTTCATGACCAGATAGGTAAGATTGTTCGGATCGGAAACAAGAGTCACGCGTTGCTGGGTCGGGTTCAGCCATGTTGCGGGTTAACCCAGAGTCTGGCTTGGGGTTGGTCAGCTCGGGTGGTCCCGCCAGTGGTAGGGTCACGAGGTGCTAGGCCCAAGTTTAGATGACCATCTGACGAGTTCGTGGGTATGCTCGACTGCAGCCGATCGCAAGGCCGGAATGGCCTTGGGAGATCGAGGCTAGTAAGATGACCAAGTTCGAGGTGGTGACTCCAAAGTTTTGGGAATCGGCGATCAAGTGTGGTACGATACTAGAAGAGTTCAAGTGTTCGGCGAGGCACGACGTAAGGAAGGCGGAACGCTTGTTATTTCGCGGCAAAGCGTGGCGCCGCAACTTGTTGTGAGGATCTTTATCGTTATCCGCCTGAGAAGGAACATTCGGACTAATGTTTCTGGCGAGGAGAATGTTATACCCGATTTCCGCAGTATGTACGAGGGCGACGATAAAAATTCAAGCCTTAAGATTAGGCAAGGACCAAAATATCAGGCACACCTATCAAAAGAATCGCTGACTAAACGCTTTACTAAACTTATGGCGGGAAAATTCCGCCATGTCATTTATTATTTTTATGGATTTTTCCGAGAGATGAAACATTTTGGATCAACGAGGGTGATATGTGTCACCTCACATCGGCGGAATCAGCGCATTTGGACGAAATGGGGCTTCGTTAGTAGGATATTTTGTGTAGTTGGGCGGTAGATGGATAAGGTGCACTTGGATGAATCCTAGCCCTACACTTGCCTAGCACTTGGCTTCATCTTGGCCATTGGTTGGCCTATAAATACTCCCCTAAGTTGAAGACTTTCTTCATCCACAAATAGTTTCTAAGTGTTAAAATCCTCCCCTCGGAAGCCCTCGCCGAGAGGTACTCCCTCCCAGTGCGTACGAAAGCACCCCCGTAGTTTTCGTGATAATACACCCCCACCTTGGTAGAAATACTTCCAAGCATTGTTGTAATGTCAAAATACCTGCCCTAATACCTTGTAGTATTCCAAGGTTACACTTATACTAAAAGCCCGTAAATACTATTATACTTCCTCACCACAAAAACGAAACCCCAAGGAAAACCTTCATAGTCATTGAAGTGTTAAGTAGAAGTTGCGTAGAACTTCTAAGGGTTGTTTGGAGCGGTCGAGCACCTGAGTAGAGCAAAACCTTGCTCAGATCGACATTAAACTTGATAATTTTAGGCTTACCGAGGTAAATAATCCTATCCTTCTATCAGAATTGGAAATTACATAACAGTTGTATAGAAATGAATATAAGATTCATAGAAGAGAATTGAACTGTAATAGAAGGATATTACAAGAAAGACTTGAATCAAATCGCATCGTAAGAATATTAAAGTAGAAGATTAAACCGCATTTACATAGACCGTATTTACAGAGACTTATAACCTTTCTTGGTCGAATGTTCGCGAGTAGCATGTACTACTGGAAGGTGGACAAGGCTAGCCGGTTATAGCCGTGAGCGCTTTTGCTTATAGTCGATAATCGTCGCGAGGTATGTGATTCTTCCTATACTCTTGAGCATGATATTTTAAAGGAATAATATATATAACAGAGACGACGCGTGGCAAATGTCTTTTGACTTAAGCCCGAATAATAAGAATCTTGATGTATTTTAAAAGAATATATATAGTACGGTAGACGACGTGTGTTAATCGATCGTAGTGTTACTACAATGTCTTTTGACTTAAGCCCAATAATAAAAGATTCAAGTATTTCAAAAGAATTAAGAAATCTTTAAAGAAGAGTAACGCTTGGTTTTAAAAGCCAAGAGTTATACTAGCTTTATGGGAAGTTAGGTATAACGACTTACGAGAGATAAAAAGAATGGTTTATTAATTTTAGAAGTTAAGAGACTTGATCTTAAAAGATAAGAGACTTGACTTAAAATGAATTAATATGAATTTTGTGTGAAACCTCATTCGTGAGTAATAAGTACTTGGTTTTAAAAGGAATAATGTTTATCGATTTGAAATCGAACGAGTATCGACAAAACATCGCAGCTGCTAATAAAGGGAAATGTATTGACTAATAAAGCATTATTAAAACCAGAGAAACCTCCATCCGCATAGAAGCTAAGATGAGACAAAATGATATTACATTTCCTGATCATGGTCGCTTAATAAGATTGTTATGAACAAGAATAACCTACTCACACATAGGGCACATGTTTCTCAAATTGTTTTAAAAGATTAAAACTATGAACTACTAAACCTTTTCAAAATGAGAAAACTTGAGCATTTGAAATTAGGCAAACTTGAACGCTTGGAAAATAACGTTGTTACTTGATTTTACAAAGGGAAGTTTTTTGGTTTACTTAACAATGTTAGTCACTCTATTTTTATACTACGTATCGGTGACCTTGTAAAAGAAACGGATCTTTAAAAGGAATTTAACGACGTAGTACCTTAGGGTTAAAACCCTGACTTTGACATAAAATGAAAGTACCTCGAGTCAGGTATAACTTGCCTATGCTTGTTGTTGTGAAACTTGCCTATGCTTATCGTGATAGCCTTTGTTGTGGAAGAATTGTGTTTCATACTACCGCCTCTCAATGGAGGGCCCGCTGACTTGTCGAGAACTTACTCGACGCGCCACAGCGATTTGAGAATTCCACGCACGCCTCGTTGATAGTGTTATTCCACGGACTAGCTTCCACGAGGTTTTACTGCTCGCTCGCCTTGGTATCTTGTGGTTCGCCAGACTTGCCCCGCCTCGTGGCTGATTCGGCTCGTACCGTAGTTAGCCCTCGCACTTGCCCTGCTCAGTAGTGACGGTCTCGTGATACGGCCTTGGTACTGTAGTTAGCCAGATTTGCCTTGGCCGCCATGCGACCGCCTTGGTATCCGTAGTCGGCCAGATTGCCTGCGTCGCCTTCGTGGTTTGGTTGTATAGTATTGTTAGTACGGCTTGCATCGTAGGACTTGGTGTTCATATGTACCCTTGGTATTATTATATCATAGATCGGCAAGTGAGGAAGGTATTCCACGCATGATTGACGCTGTGGGCGCGAGACCCATAGTTATATTTGAGTAACGACTGAGGCGAGTCCCGACTGATATAATCGCTATATGTGTAATCGTAGTTTGGTTATCATACATGTCTCCCGCTTATATAGACTATTATGATTTCATTTATGATTTCGCCACATACTGTACCGTTGTAATCGACTTCCTGGTCGCGCTCATGCCGCAGTAGAGGTACATCTACCGCCGATTCCCGCCATAGGATCACATTTCAGTGTATTGGAAGCTCCCTTCCTTCGAGGCTTATCTTTGGCATGTTACCCTAAGTCCGTAGGTTCTCAGACATTCGTGGTATGGCGGGCCCCGTCCCGTCATAGTTATTGTAAAATCTTAGAGGTCCAGTAATCGCTAAGGCAAGTGTGGTCAGGATTGTAGAATCGCTCAAATGTCGATATATATATATTTGCGTAAAGGCAACCGCTTTGCTGACCTATTTTCTTTATCTCGACCCATATCTAATTGTATGTTTAAGTTCTTATTTCCGCTGGTTTTTCTCTCGATGTCAGATCACCAGTGGTGCCCGGTAGCACTACCACGCCCGGTTCGGTCGTGACAATATATATATACCTCCCGCCCGTGGAATCTCCATGATCACGGCAATTGTAGGTGTAACATATAACCATGTGACCGCTGGCATCCTACCTCACCGTCGGCATACATATATAACACATATATATATATATAATACGCGCCGCATGTCCCTAATCCTCATCTGTAATACGGCCATAATGCGCCTCTGCATCCTCATCGCAGTGCAGGTCTTCATGGGGAGCCAGCCCATGGTATAATGATCGATATACCATGCCCCTAATCCTCATCTGCAGACAGTGTCTTCACGAGCCAGCCCATGGAATAATAGTAATGGTCACATGCCCCTAATCCTCATCGGTGTATACGCCACGTGACAATAATAATATACCGAGTTTAACCCACGCACGGCCACACGCCCCTAATCACTCATCGTTGTAGACATGTCCATGTGATAATAACAATGGAAGCATACCCGTGGAATCCTCCGTCACTGCCGGTACATCCAATGAAACGTACGGGCATCTAACCCGCATCCTGGTCGCATGCCTCGGCATCTCTCATCGGTATAAGCATGGACAAGATCAAACAAAATGGAAGCATACCCGTGGAATCCTCCACACGCCAGACGCCCAACAAATTCACAACAAGTCACCGCCTCCAACCGAGACGCGTAACATAGTAATACCACCAAGGCTATCACAACTAGCATAGGTAAATTAACATACTCTTAGACTTCCATTTTATGACAACAAATCCGGGTTTTAACCCCCAAAGTACTACATACGTTAAACCTTTCAAAAAGATCTCTTTTTACGTAAAAACAACTCGCTACTATTATCCGTAGTACCAAACACGTTCATGTTTAAATCAAGTACTTTACACTTTTTAAACCAAGTGGCTTACACTTTTAAAACAACGTCAAGTATACTTTTTAAAACCCAAGTAACTAACTCTTTTAAGATCAAGGTACTCCTACCTTTTAAAACTAAGCCACTTATACTCTTCCATCAGAAAGTTCGATATTTGAAAACAGTTACTTATATCAGCACGTCACGACCGATCCTGCCCGGATCGTGCCTTACTCTGGCACCCAAGTAGACATACATCAGAGAAACCAGCGGAATATAAACTTGCAAACATGAAACAGTGTAAAATATGAACAATTTATCCAAAGAAAAGTCGCTTTCTGCATTTAATATATATACCAAAACTTGAACAGCTACATCCTTTACAACCCCGCCACAACAAGATTACATGCACTTAAGAATTTCTATAATAACTATGACGACAGGCTCCGCCATACCTCAATGTACAAGTACCTACAATCTCGTGGAATCATACTAAAAGATAAGCCTCCGAGAAACGGGGCTTTCCAACGCTGAATCGTGATCCTACGAGCGAGGATCAACGATCGACGACTCTCTACTCGCATGAACGCAGCTCAAGGAGGTCAAGATAACAGTACCAAGTATGTGAAATCAAAATATCAGAAATGAAATCATAATAGTCTATATAAAACAGGAGAAGTATATGACAATCAAAATGCGTTTCACAAAGCCCGGCAAATCAACAAGAGTAATGAACATCAACATTGTCTCTAAAGATACCATTTCACAATCAGAAACAATCGTGTCAAGTCGTGACTCACGCCTCAAGGTCATCACTCAAATATAACCATAACATTTTAAAACCAATTCACAAATATGCATTTAAACAACTAAGTTAATCGCACATAGTGCCACATCACAAACAAGAGCAATAATAGATATAATGTAACTAGTCTTTTCTAGGCCGCTAATGATCGGCAAGGCCAATCGCCCATAAGATCATTATGCGTGCCTAATCCTGGACTCCCGCATTCCGCATAGGCCACCTAGGCCCGCATGAGGTATTCCTCGCATCGAGGGTAGCTAATCCTCGGCATCGTCCTGGACTCCCATAGTCCGCATGGCCACATAGACCGCATGAGGTATTCTCGCACTCCAACTCGAACTCCCGCAGCTCCGCATAGGTCCCATGGACCCGCATGAGGTATTCCTCGCATCGGGGGGCAGCTTAACCCCCGACATCATAACAAGTCAGGGGAGGTAAGTGATATAATACTAAAGACAACGCTTATCGTTAAACAACATAAGCACAATAAGAAAAACCCCCTTACACAACGTCACAAGACACTAACACACGTAGCATCATAACATGTTCACTTTATCAAGCCAACAAGAAAGTATTACAAGGCTATCACAAAACATAGGCAAGTTACTCACACAAGGTACTTTCATTTCATGTCAACAAATCCGGGTTTTAACCCCAAGGTACTACATACTTTAACTCTTTAAAAAGAGCCATTTCTTTCACAAAAGTCACACGATACCCGTAGTATCAAAATAGCGTAACTATCTTTTTAAGTGAACCAAAACAATTTCCATACCTTCTTTTTAAACCAACTTAAGACAAAACCATGCCTTTCTTTTAAACCAAAACTCTTCAAGTTCTCAAGTCTCTTTGCTTTTAGAAGACAAGTTCCTTACTTTGGATTTTAAGAAAAATCAATACTTGTTATTAATGACTTTATTAAAGCAACCATGATCTAGGAAATGTAATACAATTTTGTCTTATCTTAGCTTCTATGCAGATGGAGGTTTCTACTTGTTTTAATATAATTAATTATTTGTCAATATATTTTCCTTTATTAACGCTGCAGTGGTTTGTTCGATACTTATTCTCATTTCCGAAATCAATATAACATTATTATTCGAAACCAAGTACTCATTACTCAATATAATTAATTGTCATTTTTTCCTTTATTAACGCCGCAGTTGGTTTGTTCGATACTTACTCTCATTTCCAAATCAATATAACATTATTATTCAAACCAAGTACTCATTACTCATTTAACGAGGTTTCACAACTTTCCACACAATTCAAGTTCTTCACATATCAAATCAAGTCAAATATAAGTCAAGTCTCTTATCTTTTTAAAAATCAATAAACCATTTCTTTACCGACATAAAGTTGTTATAATTAACTTCCCATAAAGCCATTATAACACTTTATGTTTTAAACCAAATTCATTTTACACACGTACGTCTACCGTACTATATATATTTCACAAATATCATGCTAGAAAAGATAGGAAGAGGTTCACATACCTCGCGACGATTATCGACAATTAGCAAAACGCTCCAAAGTACTATAACCTTGCTAGCCTTTTCCACCCTTCAAGTAGAATACGCTACTCGTAGTACTTCAACCTATAATGGCCATGAAACGTCTATTAACTTCTAGATCCCTTCGTAGAATATTCCTAAGTACAAGGTTCCCTATTCTACGGAAAATTCGGCAGCACCTCCCCCGTTTCTACTTAATTCTCCACCTTTATCAAGGCCCGATAATAGTAACCAACATGCCATAAATAAGGCGCAATAACTCCGAAAATTAAAGAAGGGGATAACACGCCCAAACGGAACGCGATTAATAATCTCTCCTTCATAACAACAATAACTAAGGAAGGGGATAACACGCCCAAACGGAACGCGATTAACAATCTCTCCTTCATAATCACAATAAGTAAAGAAGGGGATAACACGCCCAAATGGAACGCAATTAACAATCTCTCCTTCATAATAACAATAAGTAAAGAAGGGGATAACACGCCCAAACGGAACGTGATTAACAATCTCTCCTTCATAATAACAATAAGTAAAGAAGGGGATAACACGCCCAAACGGAACGCGATTAACAATCTCTCCTTCATAATAACAATAAGTAAAGAAGGTCCAAAATATAGTCCAAAGTAGATACGGTCCAAAGTAGATACGGTCCAAAGTAGATACGGTCCTTAAGTTGGGGTCCTTGGCCAACCTTTACAATTTTACTTATCCACTTACTTCATTAGTCCTTCAACTTATATTCCAATCTTATAATAAGTTATAGTTCCTTTGTTGTTAACCTCTTAGTAAGTAATGGATACATTTTTACCATTTTAATGGATAATATGTCAATTCTCCTTTTAACATCTTAACAAGATCCAAATCTTTCTTTATATCTTATAGTCCATAATATACTTCCAATATATGTATAATATCCATATATACATAATAATCAACTTCACAAAGAGGTTAAGGTTCATTACTCAAAATAGCCCAAAAACGTGATCGCCCAGATTTTTAGCCACCGCTTCATCAGCTGAACTTGTAACGCCGATAACTCTATACTCCAGTGTCATATCGACGAGCTGTTTGTTGAGTTGGAAACTAGACTCGACGAACTTCATTTTAGGCTTTGAAACACCTAAACACTCCTTATGTGCTAGGAGATATTCCTTCAAAACTTGACTAACAATCTGTCCAAAACAGTCCCAAAATCTGCCCACTCTCGGCCAAGGGTTTTTTTTTGAGGCTAGGTGTGAAACTGCCTAACTCTTGGTTAATAATCTTCCTAACACATTAAGGAAGAACACTTATAAGTTTAAGAATTTTGACAACATTTGGTTAGGAAAGGGGTTGATGAGAACTATAGGAAAGGGAGAAAATATTTTCAAGTCTTGAAATATACTAAGCGTGGAAGATTTTCATCAACTAAAGGAGTTTATATAGCACAACCAAGGGTTAGGATTGAAACATGTGTATGGTATAGATGTGTTTGTGTAGGTTCCTTTCCTCACTTGTCCTACAAAAGCCATGCAAGACCTTGACCATTTGACTTGCCCACAAACTTGCAAACCATCCAAGGTGCCATGCAATACCACGCAAGACTTTGGCCACTTGTCTTGCCCACTTGTCCACTCAATTTCGTCCAACATGGCCCAATCTAGGGTGACACTCGCCGCCTCCTATTGCTCCAAAATATTTTATCTCTCAAAAATTCCATAATCGTAAAAATAGTGAAAACGCAAAATTTCCTTCACAAGGTTCTAATAATTTCCACTGAAACAATTCTTTCATTCTTACCCTAATTAGGCATATACATTCGCACGCACGCCCTCACATACATACTCCGAACTACTGGTATAACATTCTCCTTAGAAACATTCGCCCCAATGTTCCTTCAAGATTCAAATAACTCGATAACTAAGATAGTCCTCATAACTTGAACAATTTGCAAAATGCCACATATGGCCACAATACAACGTGACGCAAAAACTCACATCCGAGCCAACGAAGAATCATCTCTAAAGCGTATAACAATACTATTAGCTCCACCCATAGTCCAAAGGATACTTTCTTCACCTCTTTACTTTATAAAAAGGACATTTCCATCTTCTTCACACATCTTCGCTTTCTTTTCTTACTCGTCGCACTCTCCTCGCACACTGAACTCTTCCTAATATACGTATCACATTTCGCCATTACTTCGCTTTTAAAATCTCGGTTACTATCCTTAACTTGGTCGCCATTAATCGGGAACACTGACGGATCTCCGATACTCTTCCGAATCATAGCAACATGAAAGACGGACGCATCGCTTCCTAAGCCTGGACGCAAGGTTAACTTATAGGCAACCCGCCTATTCTACCAACGACCAAAAGTCCCAAAGTACCGCTAAGTTTCTACTTTCCAAATCTCGCCACACCTTCCGGTGGTACCTTCAGAAGACCCACCGCCAACTCAACTCCAAGTGTCGACGCCGATTATCCGCAAGACTTCGCTGACTCGAGCCGCTAATAACCTCCTCTCGATAAGCTTCACCTTATCCTCATTCTGAATCAAGTATGGACCAACTATCTCAACCTTGCCAACATCGAACCAATCGATCGCAAGAACCTATACTTCCGCCCATACAAGGCTTCATGCGCGCCATCCAACACCGAAATGGTAGCTAGTATAATACTCACTCAACACGCAGGCAAATAATCCTCACCGCTCCCCCGAAATCAAAACACCGACCCGTAACCTTGTTACACCCCGTAATTTCAGAACATGTTTTTAAGAACGTAAGTAAGAACTCACAAGTGTTGTGATTTGAGGCTGGTAAAAATTTATCTAAATAGGAAATTGTTTAAATGTAATATTGTGACGAACGGGAGGCGACACGTGTCACCCCTTAGACGAGGCCTTGGTCGAAATGTGCAAGGGCATGAAGGTCATTGGACCTTTGTTGCAAGACAAGTCTTGCAACTTGTGTAGCATGACAATCTTGACCAAGTCAATTAGTCAATAAGTCTTGTCTTTCAAAGAGCTTATCCAAGCCTCACATTTGGTTATATCTTGACCATCCTTTACTCTATATAATACTAGTAGTTCTAGAGAGAGCCAACACTTAGAAAATTTTCACACAAAAATTGGAAGAACATAGGCAAAGCTCTCGGGTTCACTTAGCTAAAGAAGGAAAAAATTTGTTCCTTGTTCTTTAATTCCCACTTTAAACCAAGGTTCTTAGGTGTATTGTAAACATATCTCAATAGAAACATCTTGGAAAAAGATTGTTTTGTTAGTCGCAAACTAAAACCTAATGGTCTTTCTAGGTTTTGTTTGGAGTTTTGAAGGATAATTGTTGGTGTTGTTCTATGGTCTCAACAAGCGGATCAAGTGTCTTGGAGAGGCTCTAAACTACTAAGGAGCGACTTCGATCGAGTTGATTAAGAATCATTAAGGTATAATCTTGTCTTTTAAGGTGTTACAAGATTACATATTTATATCATTGTTGTTAGCTCTACTTGTTGCTAGCATGAAGTTGATAGGTTGAAGTTATAAGATTATGGATTTCTTGTAGTTAAATAAAATGTTATACAAGCCACTTGGAAATTGGATTACTAATTGGTCGCTTTTAGAAAATCGTCGATGTTACTTACTTAAAGATTATGGTCATATAATCAAACGCGACTTGATATCATGTTATGTTACCAATATGGATTGAAATGGAAATTGACAAGAGTTGGTATTATCGTGAGCCAATCGGGGCTGTTTAGTTATTCATTTGTATTGATTACCTTCTATAAATTGCGAGCCAATCGGGCGTTTGGTTATTGTATTTCACCTTGAAAAAGGTGGCAAAGTAAGTAAAACAAAGCGAGGTGTCGTCGATTTTCCGTAGAATATAGAGACTTAACACTTATGATATTCTACGATTGAAGTAAGGCCTTAATAGACGATTGTGAATATTATAGTTGACATACTACGCGGACTTTGTACTGCAAGTGGTTCGACCCTAGGTAGATGTAGAACTTTTCCTATCCTTTGAGCATGACTAGTTTCACGATATAGTATTTAGAGACGACAAGACTATGACATTCTTTACTTGTTTTACGAATGCCAAGTCGGTGAGTTAGAGATTAACTCACTTCTTTGAGAATATTAAAGACGCCTTAAGTCTTGTTAAAGATAAGGACTTCAAGAATTATAAAGATGCGATACTTGTGTCGCTTTTAACGATAAGTCCTCGGATAGTAAATGGTACTCGATTAAGGTATAAAGTGAATATAACGACTTTATGGGGAGTTGGTTATATTGACTTTATGGAAAGATAAATGACTTGATTTAACGGAAGGCAATTTGGTTTTAAGGCATCAATTGCCTAAGGTTTTATAAGAAATGAGTCACTTGATTTAGAAACCTAACTTTATTTCTAAAGTGGCGTCATGACTTGCCTTGAAATGTAATTTGGACTCGATACTAGGATTAATAGTATCTGGAAGTTTTCAACTAAAAAGAGTCATTTGTTTTAAAGAATGTAAGCACGTAGTACTTGGGTTAACTCAATTTTTATAAAAGACATGTTAGTGCCTTCGATAAACTAAAAGGAGAGTGTCTATATATATGTAATGCTAATAATAATAAGTTAGGAATTTTCTTAACTTGCTTATTTATTATGTTTCAAGGCTTATGTTATGGTGATAGCCTGACGATTTGTGCAAGTGATATATTATTCATCATGGTCATTCCCTGTTTGTGGCATTGCATATTTCGTGGATTTGCTACCCACGATGCGAGGAATACCTCACGCGAGTCCGTAGGGCTTACGCGGGTGAAATAGTCCCACGCGGGTCCAAATTACGCGAGGAATACCTCACGCGAGTCCGAAAGGGCTTACGCGGTGAAATAGTCCCACGCGAGAATGCTCACGCTGGTCCACCGGACTTACGCGGTGAAATAGTCCCGAGTAGGAGTCAAATCCTATTTTTTTGTGTAGGATACCCTTATTTTACTCTCATCGTTAGTAAGGCACGTGGCATCGTAATTTGATTATCATACACGCCTCCGGCTTTGATTTAGATTTATGATGTAATTACAAGATTTTCCGCTTTTACATACTTAGTACATATCACAGATCGAATTCGCCCTGGGCCGCGCTCACGCCGCAGAAAGTGGTAAAGTGTGGCAAATCCACATTCTAGGATCACTTATCTGGACGCCTAAGCTCCATTCTCCGAGGCTTGTCTTTCTTTGTACGCCTTGTCCCCGATGTTGTAGATTATGTACATTCGTGGTACGGCGTGGCCCCGTCCCGCCACGCTTGTTATTCCTAGAGGTATGTATTCACATACGTGGTCGGGCTATAAGAACCGAGTTGTAAAGTTGTACTTTGACTTTGTTTATATTACGGAAGGCGCCTTATCGCCAGCCCGTGTTGTATATTATTTACACACGTGTTTATGTTGTGTATGTTCCACCGCTATTCTCTCGATGTATACCGAACGGTGCCTGTAGGCACTACCGCGCCCGGGTCGGGTCGACAAAAGTGGTATCGTGAGCAGCTTAGTCTCTGAAAGTGTCTACGCATCTGTCTAGTAGAGTCTTGACTATCGTGTGTTATGCACCACATCTATAATCGTGAGGTCAGCAGGACATTTAGGATTGGTTTCATTCTTCTCTCCGAGATCGCATTAGAGTTGTCTTATTAGGTTGAATCCTCTCCGACCTCTTCTTATGAAACAGCCTATGCCTCCACGAAGAGACCGTGAGCCCGGGAGGCAAGGCAAAGAGCAGAGTCGCTAGCGGACTCAGAGGGTTACACGGCTCGTACGCACTATGCCTGAGGTAGCAGGCGGGTCGGCGAGTTCAGCCACGCCGCAGCTTTAGAGAGCCGAGAGCGGCAAAGAGCTCCAGAGGTTCCGCACCAGAGCCTCCAGCCCACACCAACACCGAGCATAGAGACTACGGGGAACAGATTCAATTGTTGACCAAGATAGTAGCTTCGGCAACAATGACAGAGCAGCAAATTTCCCACCCTAGAGCCGATGGGCCATGGATTAGGGATTTTCCGGGATGTCATCCACCTGAGTTCTATGGTTCGAGGTCCACGAGATCCGCAGGAGTTCGCTCGATAGCTACAAGACCATGCAGTGTTCTTAGGCTTCAGAGACAGAGTTCACACTAGCCACTTACCTGCTACGCTGATATCGCTGAACTGGTTTGAGTCGTGGTTGCTTTCGAGAGGTGACGATGCTTCTTCCAGCTTGGGGAGGAGTTTACAGAGGCCTTTATGGATCACTTTACCTCCCGAGACGAGGAGAGCCTGCAGACAGATTTTTGACCTCATGCGTAACCAGAGGATCACAGGAGTACACTGAGTTTGACTCTTGGCTGTGCATGCTCACACTATCAGCTAGCATGGCGGACAGAGTTCATCCCATGTGACGGGCTAGACTGGCCATATGATTACAAAGATGTTTGGGGGTGGCTCTTCACCCAGATGGACATTGCTAGACGCAGCCTATGCTCGTGGGATAGAGGATAGAGAAAGGAGGACCAGATTGACGCAGCCACCAAGAGGCTGTGACATCGTGGTCTCAGGGCGCTCGAGGCTGACAGCCTCAGCAGATCGGGTCCACTTTCCACCAAAGACAGAGTGCTCCACGCTTCTCGCAGGAGGTCCGATCAGCAGGTCACCAGAGCAGTCGTGGCTCCGTGTCCTGGTTTCGTGAGGCAGAGATTCTCGCCGATCGAGACCACCCACACTCTGTGCTCGACGCAGATCTCACCCAGCGAGTGTCGTGTTCTCGCGGAGGTTGTTACTCTGTACACCGCCACTCAAGAGAGATTGTCCGCTCAGAGGCAAAGACGGGTGGTACAAAGACACCGACGGATCGGCCGGGTCTTCTTCTCCTTCGTGGTTACGCGCCCGAGGCGTAGTACTCACGACAGCAGCCGCGTAGAGGTCGAGGTGGTGGTTCTAGTTCTAGCGGCCTCGTAACCGTATATATTCATTAGCCACCGCCAGATCGTGAGGCTTCCGACGCCGCTGCGTACATTACCGATTTCAGTCGCGATGTTTACGATCGATAGATCCGTGTTCTACCTTGTCCTATGTGTCCTCTTATCATGCGTAGAATCGGATAGAGCCGTGTCGACAGAGCCGCTTGAGGTAGCTACGCCAAATGGGTGATCTTGTTAGCCGAGCGCGTGATAGAGGTTGTCCGGTATTTATTTACAATGCCGCACTCGCAGACTTGATAGAGCCGAGACGATGACGATTTTGATGTCATTACGGTACGGATCGTTGGCTTCGTTATACCAACGCTGACCGTAGGGCAGTTGGTTCGTTCCAGCCGCGAGCCGCTTATCGAGCGAGGGGCAACACAAATACGCCGGAGGTAGGTTTATTTCTTACCTCAAGGCCAGGAAGACGGTGCAGCGGTACATCTATCATCCGCGCGTATTTGATACAGAGGCCGAGGTGCCGCTTCACCGGGCCGTGGTTAGGAATTTGCACGTGTTCCCGCATGATCTTCCCGCATCCTCCCGGCAGGAGATCGAGTTTTGTATTGACACGCCGCCGTACACTCGACCTATTTCCATTCCGCCATACGTGACGGCACCGCCAGCCGAGGAGTCAAGGACCACCAAAGATTTGCCGGAAAAGGCTTTATCGTGCCTAGTGTATCTCCCCGGGAGCGCTTATTGTTTGTAAAGAAGAAGGATGACGGACGCCAGATGCAGTGTTGACTACAGTACAATAAGGTAACCATTAAGAATAGATACCCTCCCTGTGATTGATGATTTGTTTGACCAAGCAGGTGCGAGGTGTTTTCAAAGATAGACCGCGGTCCGTTATCATCGTGTTCGAGTTCGAGAGGCAGATATCCCAAAGATCGCATTCAGACCCTAAGTGGCACCATGAGTTTAGTGGTTATGTCTTTCTTTGACCAACGCCCAAATGTATTTATGGATTTGACGAACCGTGTTAAGCCATTTTTGGATACATTCGTGATAGTATTCATCGATGACATCCTAGTTTATTCACTGACAGAGCGGAGCACGCGCACCACTCGGCGACGCAGATCGGGTTCTCCTGACCCAGCTATTCGCCAAGTTCTCCAAGCGTGAGTTTTGCTGGCCTCGCGGCATTCCCGGGCATATTATCAATGACGGTGTTCGCGCGATACGCTTAAGATCGAGGCGCAAGTCTTGGCCGAGACCTACTACTCCGACCGAGGCGCAGCTTAGGTCGTGGTATTATCGTAGGTTTGCAGAGCGCTTGCTTCGATTTCAAAGACCGCTGACTAGGTCGACTCGCATGCGCACCAAGTTCCAGCCGACAGAGGTCATGAACGGTTTCCAGCTTCAAGGAAAGATCGACTACACCCAGCCTACTCTTCCCGAGGGTTGACGACACGCGATCTATCGCGATGCCCTGCATCGGTTAGCGTGTGTTTTGACGCAAAGACGGCAAAGTTATAGCCTATGCTTCCCAAGAAGCTACGGAAGCATGAGAGGAATTACCCTACCCATGACTTGTAGTCGCCGCGTTATTCATGCCTCAAGATTTGGAGACATTATTTGTACGGGTTCATGTGGATATTTATACGCACTCACAAGAGCCTCCAAGATATCTTCAGCAGAGGAGCGAACTTGAGACAGAGACGATGGTTAGAGTTGTTGAAAGATTATGATGTTGATATTCTATACCATCCGGAAGGCCAACGAGTTGATGCTCGAGTCGCATCGACGGGAGCCTATCGAGGTACAGCCTGCAGAGACAGATACGGTCCGCCGATCCACCGCTTAGCGAGCTCGTTCATTGATCGATACCGACGATAATGGGGCGCGGGTTCGCGAGGTTGCCGAGTCTTCCATCGCTGACGAGGTGAAGAGGCGCCGCTTGAGGACCTGTTGGTACGCACGGTAGACGCAGCCTTCGGGAGGAGAAGAGTTCATTCGAGGTAGCACCCGGGTGCCGAGGCTCGAGGGCGGCCAGGTGTTCCCGATGTGACAGACTTCGTTAGCGCATTCTCGGAGGCACACAGCTCGCTATTCTATTCATCCGGTTGACCAAGATGTACCATGACCTCGACGTTAGTATCGCGGACGGCCCGCGGACGTGAAGCGTTTTGTCGCATGGTCCTAATTGCCGCAGGTCAAGTTCGAGCACAAGAGGCCCAGCGGATTATTGCAAAGCTATCGAGATTCGACCGAAGCGAGGTGATCAACATGGACTTTGTTACAGGTTACCTCGCACTCGAGGAAGCACGACTCCATTTGGGTTATTGTTGACAGTCGATTTAAATCAGCCCATTTCCTTCCAAATGACGACGCTACCGAGGACTACGCCGATTGTACATCGTGAGATTGTGAGGCCGCATGGTGTCCCAAAGGTCGATTATTTCTGATAGGAGCCCGCTTACGCTAACTTCGGAGGTCTTTCCGTATGGCTTGGGGACACAGCGAGTCTCAAGACAAAGATTTCACCTCGATCGACGGCAGCAGTAACGCATCATCCGCACACTGAGGATATGCCGCGAGCTCGCGTGATTGATTTCGTGGTAGCCGGAGGATCATTTGCCTCTCAGGAGTTTGCTTATAACAACGCCTACCATTCCAAAGATACGACGGGCGCCATACGCAGGCTTTATATGGGCGAAATGTAGATCGCCGATCGTTGGTTCGACGCGGCGCAGGTACGCTAGTTGGCCCGCATTTGGTACAGCAGCCGGATAAGGTGAAGCTTATCCAGAGAGACCGCAGCGCTCGTAGTCGGCAGGTCATACGCGGATAATCGGCGACGATTTGAGTTTCGTGTCGACGACCGGTCTTCTTAGCGCCACCTACGGCGGCGGTGTGACGAGATTCTAAGAAGGGGAAACTCACCAAGGTACATCGGGCCCTACCAGATCATCCGTAGAGCGGGCCAGGTTACCTACGAAATGGATCTCGCCATCGAGTTAGAGGCTGACATCCGTCTTCCATGTTTCTATGTCAAGTGTATCTGATCCAATGAGGGTTTTCCTACTAGCGAGGTCCAGTGACAGAGGGTTATCGTATGAGGAGAGTCCCATAGCGATACTCGATCGCTGTGTCAAAGCGATCGCGACCAAGGATGTAGCTTCCACAAAGTCCTATGGAGGAACGATAACCGAGAGGAGATGACTGGGAAGTCGGAGAAGATACGCTGGCGAAGATCTCACTTATTTCCTATACCTTCGTAATTCATCTTCCTTACTTGTCAAGTTTTTAATCGATGTATCTCTTTGCTAAATGCTATCAGGTGGCCATGTGTGGCATTTTTGGTATGTCGGGTTGTGAAAGGAAACTATGTCGCTAATTATAAGTTTGACTCAAAGAACATTCGGGACGAACGTTTCGGGGAAGAATGTTACACCGTAATTTCGTAATACGTTTTTAAGAACGTAAGTAAGAACTCACGCGTTGCGGATTCGAGGTAAAAATTTATCTAAATAGGAAATTGCCTGAAATGTAATATTGTGACGAATGGGAGGCTTACACGCGTCACCCCTTAGATGATGCCTTGGTCGAAATGTGCAGCGGCACGAAGGTCATTGACCTTTGTTGCAAGACAAGTCTCCAGAACTTGTGTAGCATGACAATCTTGACCAAGTCAATTAGTCAATAAGTCTTGACTTACAAAGAGCTTATCCAAGCCTCACATTTGGTTATATCTTGACCATCCTTTACTCTATATAATACTAGTAGTGCAGAGAGAGCCAACACTTAGAAAATTTCACACAAAATTGGAAGAATATAGGCATAAGCTCTGTTCACTTAGCAAAAGAAGGAAAAAAATTGTTCCTTGTTCTTTTAATTTCACTTTAAACCAAGGTTCTTAGGTGTATTGTAAACACATCTCAATAGAAAATCTCGGAAAAGATTATTTTGTTAGTCGCAAAACGAAAAGCTAATGGTCTTTCTAGGTTTTGTTTTGATTTTTTAAGGATAATTGTTTGTGTTGTTGTAATTGTATCAACAAGCTGATTGAAGTGTCTTGGAGAGGCTCTAAAACTACTAAGGAGCGACTTCGATCGGAGTTGGATTAAGAATCGCAAGGTATAATCTTTGTCTTTTAAGGTGTTACAAGATTACATATTTATATTGCCATTGTTAGCTCTACTGTTGCTAGTATGAAGTTGATAGGTTGAAGTTATAAGTATTATGGATTTCTTGTAGTTAACCAAATGTTATACAAGCCACTTGGAAATTGATTACTAATCGGTCGCTTTTAGGAAAATCGTCGATGTTACTTACTTAAAGATTACGGTTGTTATAATCAAACGCGACTTGATATCATGTTATGTTACCAATATGGATTGAAATGGAAATGGAAATCGACAAGAGTTGGTATTATTGTGAGCCAACTGGGGTCTGTTTAGTTATTCATTTGTATCGATTACCTTCTATAAATTGGCGAGCCAATCGGGCTGTTTGGTTATTGTATTTCGCCTTGAAAAAGGTGGCAAAGTAAGTAAAACAAAGGAGGTGTCGTCCGATTTTCCGTAATATGTAGACTTAACACTTATGATATTCTACGATTGAAGTAAGGCCTTAATAGACGTATCAGAATATTATAGTTGACATACTACGCGGACTTTGTACTGGCAAGTGGTTCGACCCGAGGTATGAGAACTTTCCTATCCTTCGAGCATGACTAGTTTCACGATATAGTACGCAGAGACGACAAGACTATGACATTCTTTACTTGTTTTATGAAATGCTAAGTCGGGTGAGTTAGAGATTAACTCACTTCTTTGAGAATATTAAAGACGCCTTAAGTCTTGTTAAAGATATGGACTCAAGAATTATAAAGTATGTGATACTTGTGTCGCTTTTTAACGATAAGTCCTCGATATAAATGGCATTGATTAAGGTATAAAGTGAATATAACGACTTTATGGGAGTTGGTTATATTGACTTTATGGAAAGATAAATGACTTGATTTAACGGAAGGCAATTTGGTTTTTAAGGCATCAATTGCCTAAGGTTTTATAAGAAATGAGTCACTTGATTTAGAAACCTAACTTTATTTCTAAAGTGGCGCCATGATTTGCCTTGAAATGTAATTTGGACTTGATACTAGGATTAATAGTATCTTGGAAGTTTTAACTAAAAAGAGTCATTTGTTTTAAAGAATAGAAGTACATAGTACTCAAGTTAACTCCCGAATTTTTATAAAAGACATGTTAGTGCCTCGATAAACTAAAAGGAGAGTGTCTATATATATGTAACAAGAATAATAAGTTAGGGATTTTCTTAACTTGTTTATTTATTATGTTTCCGCAGTGCTTATGTTACGTGGTGATAGCCTGATTTGTGCTAGTGATATATTATTCGTCATGGTCATTCCCTGGTTTGTGGCATTGCATATTTCCGTGATTTGCTACCCACGACGCGAATACCTACGCGAGTCCGTAGGGCTTACGCGGTGAAATAGTCCACGCGCGGGTCCAAACTACGCGAGGAATACCTCGCGAGTCCGAAAGGGCTTATGCGGGTGAAATAGTCCCATGCGCAGGAATGCCTCACGCGTCCACCGACCTACGCGGTGAAATAGTCCTGCGAGTAGAGTCAAATCCTATTTTTTTGTCAAGGATACCCTTATTTTACTCTCATAGTTAGAAGGCACTGTCGTAATTTGATTATCATACATGTCTCCCGCTTTGATTTAGATTTATGATGTAATTACATGATTTTCCGCTTTACATACTTAGTACATATCAGGTAATCGACTTCGCTCTGGCCGCGCTCACGCCGCAGAAAGTGGTAAGGAGTGCATCCACATTCTAGATCACTTATCTGACGCCTAAGCTCCATTCTCCTGAGGCTTGTCTTTCTTTGGTACGCCTTGTCCCCGATGTTGTAGATTATGTAATATCAGTGGTATGGCGGGCCCCGTCCCGCCACGCTTGTTATTCCCAGAGGTCCAGATTCACATACGTGGTCAGCTATAAGAACCGAAAGTAAAGTTGTACTTTTGACTTTGTTTATATTATGGAAGGCGCTTTATCGCCAGCTCGTGTTGTATATTATTTACACACGTGTTTATGTTGTGTATGTTCCACGCTATTCTCCGATGTATACCAACGGGTGCCTGTAGGCACCGCCGCGCCCGGCTCCGCCGTGATAAACCTATCTCAAATGTCCGGATAAAACGTGGTTGTTTGTCCGCCGCCCGAGGTGAATGCACATCGACTCACCGAAGTTCCTAACCCCGCCGTAAAACCTCCGTAAAAGAAAATAGCCAGAACCGGCTCCACTTCCCGCCATAATAGAACCCCGCAACCTTACAACCTTCCCGATATATAACATCTCGCATAACCTCCGCGAGTAAACAAATTCCCCGATCAAAGACAAGATGGGCTGACCTCATCGGCCCGACCATCGGGTCGAACGCATCCACAAACTCGCACGATGGTTACCTAAACTCGGGCCTAACACCTCGTGATCCTATCACCTAGCGACTACCTCAAATCGACCCCACCTCAATCCGGCCGGGTCGACCGCGACTGCGCCAACCCACCCATTATCGCCTAAATTCTTGCCTCATCTGGGACAATCTTACTTAGTCTCGTCATGAAAATTACCACCTTTATCTTGCTTGACCTATGGAATTATCCCACAATACATTTAACGCATACTTAGTACTTTGACAAAGACTAACTGTAAAATCTTTTACCCAAGACGGCCTTACATCTAAGGTCTCTGTCTCAACTGTTATAATATTCTAAGGCTCACAATTTCCCGCCCTAAACTTACCTTTTCAACTAACCATGTTCTCTAAATCACAATTTTACACAAAGGCTTATCCAAACATAACACTTTAACATAAAATCATCATATCACGATACAAATCTTTGTAGAGGGTTAAGGATATACCAGAATTCATCGCTTCACTCTAATCATAGTCCTCGCTCGCAGGCGACAGCAAAAGAAGGCGATGAACCAACATCGATCCCGGCGTCGAGTCTCTACATCCGCGCTACCTCTGGTTGGACAATTCTCGCAAAATGGCCCTGCTGGCCGCAAGCATAACAAGATGTCGAAGTAGTACGACACTCCCCATGACGACACCTACCACAACAGCCACACCGGCGGGGTGGCCTCTCTCGTTAACACCCTTTCTCTCGAACCATCAATCAACCGACCGTAGGCCGAGTCATCCCACCTCAGATCCCCTACTAGACATTCTCTCACACACCTTCGCCCGCAGTAAAACAAGCATTGGTAAAAAGACGACATTTTAATGACGCCCACCACATAAAATGAACACCGAGGAAAACTCAACTGGCCGGCTAGAACCTATGTAAATCGGAACCAAAAACCCTAGAGCTCACTCAACTCCCCGCATACTCCGAACGTGAATGGCTTCATGGAGGACCACTCAGACCGGGCGGAGGCGCATAACCGCTCTCACGCCGGCGAGGTCCGCCTGAAAGTTACCAGCGACCCCGCTGTTCGCCCTTCTCACGATCTGGTTAATCCATCGATCTTACGCTCTCAATCTGCCGCGCATAAGCCCGTGACGCGCAATGTCCATGCTCGGTCAAGAGCTACTCTTGTACACCCTTTACTAGATAATCGCTTAGGCCCGTGATATATCGACGCACTCTATACTCTCGCTTGCTAAAAATCTCAGCTAGTAATCGGCCATCTCCTTGTAACCCATATCCTCTCGCTCTCGGCCGGGTCATGCGTCTGTGCAAGGCCTCGTGAGCCTGTGGCTCTAAACTACTGGCCCGGCGACGCCACAAAATCCTTTCGAATGGCACCACCGTGTGATGGCCGGGTCGGCCTCAGTAATCTCTCGCAGTTACTAGCCTCCTCGGCCGCCCTTCTCGCCCGGTTGCCTCATGCGAGGCATAATCGTAAAAAAAGTACGCTGAGGGTCCAACTTATAACACAGCCTTCTAAGGCACGATCTCAGAGTGAGAAGAATGGAAACTAATCCTAAATGTCTCAGAGCCTTCGATTATAGATGTGGTGCACAACACACCGATAATCAAGACTCTACTAGACACGGTCTGTAGAAACTTTTCGAGGACTAACTGCTCTGATACCACTTTTGTCACGACCCGATCCCGGGCCCGTGACTGGTGCCTTACCCGGGCACCCAAGTAGACATACATCAGAGTAACCAGCGGAATATAAACTTGCAAACATGAAACAAAGGTAAAATAAGAATAGCCTATCCAAAGAAAAGTCGCTTTCTGCATTTAATATATATACCAAAACTTGAACAGCTACATCCTTTACAACCCCGCCCACAAAGCACTACATGCACTCTAAGAATTTCTATAATAACTATGACGGACAGGGCCCCGCCATACCGAATGTACAAGTACCTACAATCTCGTGGAATCATACCAAAAGATAAGCTCCGAGAAACGGCTTCCCAACGCGAATCGTGGATCCTACGAGCGAGGATCAACGATCGACACTTCTACCGCAGATGAACGCAGCCCCAAGCGAGGTCAAGCATAACAGTACTAAGTATGTGAAACTGGAAAATATCAGAAATGATATCATAATAGTCTATATAAAATGAGACGGTATGATAATCAAAATGCGCTTCACAAAGCCCTAAATCAACAAGAGTAATGAACATCAACATTGTCTCTAAAGATACCATTTCACAATCAGAAACAATCGTGTCAAGTCGTGACTCACGCCTTCAAGGTCATCACTCAAATATAACCATAACATTTTAAAACAATTCACAAATATGTATTTAAACAACTAAGTTAATCGCATATGCAACATCACAAACAAGAGCAATAATAGATATAATCGGGTCTTTTCTAGGCCGCGAATGATCGCTAGCGCTAATCGCCCATAAGATTACACATGCTGCGTAATCCTCGACTCCACCGTGATAGGCCATCGTTATACCTCGTGATTTCCAGTATGTACGAGGGCGACGATAAAAGTTTAAGCCTTAATTAGGCATTAGGACGAAATTGTGCAACTAACTTAAAAGAATTGCTTTCCGATTTAAAGTTTTCCGAACTCATGGGCGGAAAATTACTGCTATGCATTTATAATTTTGCGGATTTTTCCGAGAGATGAAATATTTTGATTCTAACGAGAGGCTTACATGTGTCACCCTCAAGTCATGGAAATGGGGACGATTCTGCACGTTTTTTCAAGGAAAAGGCCTTAAACATTTGGTCAAGGTTAGGTAGGATATTTTGTGATATTTTGTGGAGTAGACGGATAAGGTACACACGTGCAAATCTACACCTCAACTTGCCCTCCACTTGCCTTAATCTCGCCTCGTAGTCCTATAAATACCCCTTAGTGCAAGACTTCTTCATCCACAAAACATTTTCCAAGTCTTAAAATCCTCCCTTTTAGTTGTAATTTCGCCCAAGTCCTCTCCCCTTCCTTGTGTTCTAGCCAAACATACCTCCTCCTTGGTAGAAAATTGTCTTCAAGTATTGTTGCTATGCCAAAATACTTTAGCCCAAAACCCTTGTAGTATTCCCAAGTCACCTCTATACTAAAAGCCTGTAAATACTACTTTATATCCATTAGTCACTAAACGAAACCCTAGGAGAAACTTCATAGTTGGTTGAAGTAGTAAGTAGAAGTTGTGTGGAAACTTCTAAGGGTTTCTTGGAGCTATCGGAGCGTGCAAATTAGGAGCTAAACGTTGTTCATGATCGACATTTAAACTTGGATAATTTTGGACTTATCGAGGTAAATAATCTTATCCTTCTATTGTAATTGGAGATCATATAATGTAGTAATATAGAAATAAGTATAAGATATATAGAAGGATATTAAAGAAGAGAATTGAACTGTAATTACATAGAAGGATGGTATAAGAGAAGAGAATTGAATTGTACTTACATAGATCTGTATTTACAGAGACTGAGTAGTTTGACTGGCAGGGAAACGCTGCCCAATTTTCCGTAATTAAGAACCTTCGCTTAGAATATTCTACGCAGTAGTCTAGACGCTGATAGATCGATTTGACTATTATAGGTTGATACTCACACATATTCGATTTAAGTGGATTTCGCCAGAGGTATGTGATTCTTCCTATCCTCGAGCATGATATTTTAAATATATATATATATATAGTAATAGACGACGTGTGTTAATCGAACATGGTTTTACTTAACGCCTTTGACTCGAGTCTAAACAATAAGAATCTTGAAGATTTCAAAATAATTATGAATCATTTTTTAAAGAAGAGAAATACTTGGTTTTTAAACAAAGCTTAAGAGTTATACTAGCTTTACGGAAGTTAGGTATAACGCACTTAAGAAAGATAAAAGGAACCGCTTACTATGTGTTTATGAAAGACTTGTATTGACTGGAAAGTATAGTAAGATGTTCGATGAAAGGACATATTATGATGCTATGTGTGTTAGTGTCTTGTAACGCTTGAGAGGTTATTCTTATTGTGCTTATGTTGTTTAACGATAAGTCGTTATGTTAGTATTATACCACCACCTCGACATGATATACCGGGGTTGCCGCCCCGATGCGGATGCCTTACGCGTCCAGGGACCTATGCGAGCTACGAGTTCCGTGTTACAGCGGGAATACTTTACGCGTCTTTGGGCCATACGCGACCACGAGAGTCCGTGACGATGCCGGCGAGAGCTACCCTCACGCGGAATACCTCACGCGCCTAGGCCTACGCGACCACGGAGTCCGTGATTAGGTACGATAATGATACTATGGGCGATTGGCCTTGCTTCGATCATTCGCAGCTCTAGAAAAGACTCGCTATGCTTTACCTATTATTGCCTTTGTTTGTGATGCGCACTATGTGCACATATCGGGTCGCTTCGCATCTATTTGTAGAATCGTTTTAAAATGATATGATTTCATTTAAAAGTACTTTACAGTTTCACATACTTGGTACATGTTGTACTGACCTCCTTCGGGGCCGCGCTCATGCCGCAGTGAAAGTAGGTGCTAGATCCGCATCCTGATCTTTACTTTGGTGCCGTGAGCTCCATCTTCTCCGAGGCTCGACTTTCGTACGATCTCCCGCTGTCAGAGATAGTTTTGTACATTCAGGTATGTGGCCCTATCCCGCCATAGTTGTTTACTTCCTTAGAGGTCTCAGAGTCCTATTATACGCTGGGATGTAATCGCAGACTTGGTTTATATATATATGCCGAAAGGCGACTTTTTCTCGTATAAACTGCGGTCTCATTTTACACTTGTTTCACGTTTGTTATATTCCGCCGACACTGGGATGATGCCTACTGGTGCCCGTAAGGCACCACCACGCCCGGATCGGCCGTGACAAAAGTGGTATCGTGAGCGCTTAATCCTGGTGCGTCTACTGCATCGTATCTAGTAAAGTCTGATTATCTGCTGCGCATCACACCAATAATCGTGAGGCTATAGGATATTTAGGATCGCATCCATTCTTCTCACTCCGAGATCGTGCCTGTAGCCGCGGTTATAAGTCGGACCTCTAACGATTCTTTTTCTCAGACGCTTATGCCCCACGCAAGGCAACCCGCCCATGGCAAGGCAATGGCGAGTCGCTAGTAGGACACAGAGGGTCACGCAGGCACAGTGCCCAATTTACCCGAGGCGATAGCTCGACGGCGTAGTTCCATGACGCCGCCGCCCCAAAGAGAGACCACTTGTACTCGAGCCTCCATCCCCACAACTCGGCAGGAGATAGGGTATAAGGATGTCACGACCCGCCCGGCCCGTGGATCGTGCCTTACCGGCACCCAAGAGCCATACATCGTAGTAACCAGTGGAAATATAAAACAAGACAGAAACATAGTAAATGTAAATGCTTTATCTGATGAAGCTTGCCTTTCTGCATAATATAAATAACTCAAGTTTCATAGCATATCCCAACTGCATAACAGTACTGCACTTCTGGAAGTAATAACTATGGCGGGATGGGGTTCCCGCCATACCTCGATCAGATAAAACTATCTACAATACAAGTGAGATCATACCTAAAAAGTAGAGCCTCCGAGACTTGAGCTCCCGACACCAACGCAAAGATCCTAAGGACGTGGATCTAGCACTGCTACTCCTTACTCGCTGCAGATTTAACGCACTCCGGCGAGGTCAAGATAACAGTACCAAGTATGTGAAACTATAAAGTACTTAAACGAAATCAAGTATTTAAAACCTTTTCACAAATACACCGCCTACTGCACATAGTGCCACATCACAAACAATAACAAGAATAGAGAATCAGAATGTGTCTAGTCTAGCCGCGAATGATCGGGCAAGGCCAATCGCCTATAGTATCATTCCCGCGTGTCAGTCCTCGACTTCGCAGCCCGCATAGTCACATGCATCTGCACGAGGTATTCTCAGATCGGGGCAGCTAACCCCAGATCCGCCTAGGCTCCCGCACTGCATAGCTCAAAAGATCGTGATAGTCTCAACAGACCGCATGGAATCCTCGTGATCGTGCCAGACGCCCTAATGATCAACTCGAGCATACCACGCCCGCATAGTCTCACAGACCGCACAGCCGACAGACCAAGCCGGGCAAGCCCTGATAATAGCCAAGGGGCAGTGGATACACAATAAAGACAACTGACTTAATGCTAGCAACGTGAAGCACAGCAAGAATGACCCTCTTACACAAGATTACAAGACACTAACACAGTAGCATCATAATATGTCTACTTATCAAACAATCTTACTACACTTAATGTAAATCAATACAAGGCTTTTATAACAAACAAGTAAATAGCCTTTTTATCCTTCTTAAGTTATACCTAACTTCCCATAAAGCTAGTATAACTCTTAAGCTTTTGTTTAAAACCAAATATTTATCTTCTGTTAAAAATGATTCAAGATTCCTTTGAAATGTTTTCGCTTCTTATTATTCAGCTTAAGCTGAGGCATTGCTGTAAGTATTATTCAAAGCTTGCTTCGGAGGCATTGCCGTAAGTATTATTCAGATAGCACATGACGCTCACCGTACTATATATATTGTAAAATATCATGCTTAGGAAGAATCACATACCTTCTCAAATAAAAACCACCGCCAAGTCAATATGTCACACAGAGAGTCACTATAATAGTCACAGACATCTATCAAAGTCTAGACTACTCAAGGTCATTCTAAACAGAGGGTTCATAATCCTACGGAAAGTCAAAGACAACCCTACCCTGAGCTATATGAGTTCATCATGAAAACAATTCTATGTGAGTACAAATGATTATTCCTTCTTTTAAACCCTTCTATCGTGATAATACCAATTCTATTCTTTAATACTCTTCTAAGTATTTATACTTATTCTTATACTTCTACAAGATATATATTCTCTAATTATAAAAATGGTAAGTTTATTTACCTGCAAGCCCAATAATATCCTAGATAAAAGTCGCTACCGAGCAAGGTTTAGCTCCTAAGTCAGACGCTCCGATAGCTCCAAGGAAACCTGTAAGTTCTTCACAACTTCTACTAAGTACAAAGTGGATTTGGGCCAGGTATTTTGGGCATTATAACGACACAAGAAGGTAACTTTTCTACCAAGGGAGGTAGATTTGCCAGTTAGGGGGTAGCCTCGCCAAGCTTCTGGGAGGGGTGCTGACGAATTGCTAACAAAGTGGAGAGGAGAGGATTTTTAGACTTGAAAGCTTTTGTGGACGAAGAACTCTTCATCTCTGGGTATTTATAGCTCAAGCCTCACAACCAACGGCCAAGATGAAGACAAGTGCAAGGCAAGTGTAGGTGAGGATTAACTATACACAAATATCCTACTAACTCCTTTGACTTGTGCACAAGGCACAAAAACGTGCCATGGTTTCTTCAATTCGGCCCAAATGGACGATTCAAGTCCACCACGGAGGTGCCAAGTCGCCTCCCGCTGGTCCAAAATGTTTCGCCACCGAAAAATCCGCAAAAATTAGTAATGGCATAGCCGAAATTTTCACGAAAGTCGTGGAAACGCTTCGCCGAAACGATTCTTATAATGAGTCATGGTACAAAAAAACGCCCAAGGCTAACTTTAAGGCCAACCAGACGTATTCTCACGCATACTCCGAAATACGGGTATAACATTCTCTCCTCAGAAACATTCGTCTAATGTTCCTTCTCAAGACACTTATCGGAAGCTTAAACAGCTTGTGTGCCACACATGGCCACAAAAATAACACTTAGGCATAAATGATAACGAAAATTTACAAGTAGGAAAGTGAATTACCTGGAGGTGTGGGGAATAGGTGAGGATAATTCGCCATGTCCTCCCGCCCCACGCCATCTCCTCTCGAGCCTGCTCCGCCACAAGACTTTCGACGGAAGCCACGCCCTTCGTCCGCAGACGCTTAACTCCGACGCATCGACTATCGCGCATGGAATCTCCTCACGATAACCCTCACACTGACATCGCCAATCGGTGTACACCTAGATGGATCCTGATACATCTCTCAGATAGATACGTGAAAACCGGATGCACCGCCTCCAGACGGACGGCAGATTCAACTCAGGCAACCTCGCTTACCTCGCGGACAATCAAACGCCCAACGACTTCCGAAGCTTCTTCTTCCCGACTCATCACACCCTTCATGGGTGACACCTTTAGGAAAACCTAATCATGAACTCGAACTCAAGATGCCGACGACGCATGATCTCAGATACGACTGGCCGACTCGAGCACAAAGCCGCCTTGATGATAAGCTTTACCTTATCCACCGCTCGCCGCACTCAAATTGTCCCACTAGCCGCACTCGCCCACATCGAACCAACCTATAGGCGATCTCGCACTTCTCCCATACAAGGCCTCGTGGGCGCCATTCAATACCGAGTGGTAGCTATTATTATACGCGAACTCAACTAGAGGCAAATGATCCTCCCAACTACCATCGGTCAACACAGTGCTCGCAGATATCTCAAGCAGTTCGATAGCGCCGCTCGCCCGTCACCTGCTCAGGATGAAATGCAGATCGTGCTCACTGTCCCTAAACCTCTCGGGAAGCGACTCTGAAGTTAGTCAGAATCGGGCTCTGCTCGATATGATCGAAGTAGGACTCATGCACCACGATCTTCTCTTGATATAAAGCTCGCATAATCTCACCAAAAGTCGCCCCGACGGAAGAAGCCGGCTGATTTCACACCGCCGATTTCGGCGATAACCCATATAATCATGTCTCTCCGAAAGCGAGGCAATCCCGTGACGAAGTCCATGTTGATTACCTCCCACTTCCGTGTCCGGATCTCTATCGTCAGAATAAACCACCGTGCCTCCGTGCTCTACCTTCACTCACGACAACACGCACCGAGCTACGAACTCGCAACGCCCTCTTCAAACCATCCCACCAATACACGCATCTGGGCGTCGTGGTACATCTTGGTCGACTTCGACGGATAGAGTAACGCTGCGCCGCGTGCTTCCCCAAGAACTCCGCCAAGTCCCAAACATCCGGAATACACAACTCGCTTCTCAAACCTTAGCACCCCATCAGTGCTACCTCGCGACCCTTGCCCTCACGTAAGAGTCAGATCACGATATCGTAATCAAAGTCGATCTCTAATCGCCGCTCTTCACCTCCTCGACGATGGAAGACTCGCAACCTCACGAATCCTAACCCCATCGCTATCGTAATCAATCAAACGGACACCAAGGCTCGCTAATCGATGCAAATCACGAACCATGTCCCTCCTCTCTAGTCGCGACATCTGATAGGCTCCCATCGACTGCGACTAAGAGCATCCGCCACAACATCGCCTTCCTGTGGTACAGATATCAACATCGTGAATCCTTAAGAAACTCTAACCACCGCTCTCGCCGTGAAGTTCACTCCTCCGCCGAAGATATACCGAGGCTCTTGTTCTCAGATAAATATCCACGTGAACCCCATACAAATAAGGCCTCCGGATCTTCAAAGCGTGAATCACACCGCCAATTCTAAATCAGCTGGGGTAGTTCCTCTCGTGTTTCTTCACCGTCGATGCATATGCTATAACTCGCCATGTCGCATCAACACACATCCCAGCCCGATGCCCGACGATCACAATACACGACATAACCATCCGACCTCCGAAGAGTAAGAACGGGCGGCCGCTATCTCTTTCAAAGAATCGAAACCCCGCCCACAAGCATCACCCATCAAACTTGGTCGCCTTCCGAGTCACCTAGTCAATGGTGCAGATAAGCAAACTTCTCCACGAACCGCCGATAATATCCTCGCAAGGCCCGTAAAATCGCGAACCTCGCCGAGTAGTAGTTCAGCCAAGTCCTCGATCGCCGATTCGCCAGATTCACTGAATGCCATCACCCGGCTAATATGCTCAAGAAACGCCACCAAGTCAACCAAAACTCACATTTGGAAAACTTGGCGCATAATCGCTGGGTCTCGAGAATCACAAGATACCTCAAATGCTCCGCATGCTCCCGCTCGAGCGAATAAACCAAGATATCATCAATGAACACTAACACAAACGTGTTCAAAATGGTTTGAACACTTTGCTTCATCAAATCCACGAATACCGCCGAGCATTAGTCAACCCAAAAGACATGACTCGAACTCATAATGCCCGCATCGTCCGAATGCAGCTGTGGACATCCACCTCTCGACACTAACCTCGATGATAGCCTAACGCAGATCAATCTCGAGAAACATCTCGCGCTCGCAATCGTCGAACAAATCATCAATCCCGGAAGGGGTATTCGTTTAATGGTCACCTTGTTCACCGCCAGTAGTCAACACATGCGCAGCTGGCCCCGCCCTTCTTCTTCACGAACAATACCGCGCTTCGCGGAGAAACACTAGGTCCGATAAAACCCTTCTCCAAAGAAATCTCTACGCCGGTCCTTCAACTCTCTCAACTCGGCAGTGCCATTTCAGATGGCGAATGGAAATAAAGCCGAGTGTCCGTAATATGTCTATACAAAACTCAATCTCCTCTCGTGAGGGATACCCGGAGGTCGTCTGAAACACGCCTGGGAACTCTCGACTCATCGAATCGATCAAAATCTGGTACCGCAGCCTTCAAAGATCAAACACCCAACGAGATGGTAGATATACCCTTCGCACTATCTTCCTAGCCTTGAGGTAGGAAATAAACCTACCTCTCGCGATACCGCGTTCTCCCACTGACAACCGGCCTCAGAAATCGAACCGCACTACTCTCTCTCAGCCTACATTGGCATAGCAAGAAGCTAGCCAATCCATCCCCATAATCACGTCGGTCAATCATCTCCAACTCTATCAAGTCGGCCAGGTCCGACGATCGCAAATGGTCACAGGACAAGCTCTATATACCCGCCGAGCTACCACCGAATCACCCATCGCGTAGCTACCTCGAAAGTGGTCCATGGACTCCTGCTCTATCCCTATCCTACTAGCAACAAGGGAGATATATAGACAGAGTGGAACCCTTGATCTATCAAAGCATACACATCAAACCCAGAACCGATAAGGTACCGCGACGACATCAGCGAGGCCTCCCGATCCCGCTTACCGACAAAGCATATATGCGTTCGAGGACCGCTGAATCGGGACTCGCGCTAACGACTTCCGCCACACCGCTGGTCCATTGCACCTTGATCTCCGGGCGAGTAATCGCTGGGATGAAGAAGCGCAATAGACCAGATCGGGCCCTACTACCGCCGCTTCCCGCCTGACAAACTCGCGGCGACCTCGCTGGCCACAAGTATAGCAAGCTCCCGAGTACGCCCCGTATGGTATCTACCACAACGCACACTGGCACTCAACGGTTAGCACTTCGCTACTCGAAACAAGTCCGCCCCGACCGCCTCACCGCCTGGCCGTATCAAGATGTAGAGCGCTCACGGCCGTGGTGCACCGACTTCGCTGATGCCGCCGCTCGAACCACCAAAAGAACCGCCGCCTTGGCCTTCTTCTCACGGGCCGATATCGCTTACCCGCGGCCGTCTCTACGCCTCGTGATCCTAGTGCATGAGCTCGCATCCGGTAATGCCCATACCCGGAAGAGAAACACCCGCATATGACTCGCCATATAATCATCTAGCCCGGACGTAGCGGTACCCTATCCTCCATATTCGCTACCAACGCCGGGACATATCGAGCCAAAGAATCAAACTCGACATTGTACTTCGACGGCAAGGCCCCCGCCTCAAGAAGAAAAATCTATCAGCTGCCCTCCTCATCCGCGAGGCAAGAAGTGTGTGAGAAAAGCCTCAAAACTCATCCCATACCGCTGGAGGTGCATGCTCTCCTGAAAGCTCCTATGAATCAAACCAATCGATCATGTATCACGCACCGACGCGAACCGAATGTCACAGCACTCGCCTCAAGCCCCGATCACCCGCGATAATCCTTCGCAATGACGGATGAACTCGCGATCATCCTCCGCCCGACCCATAAAACTCGCGGCTACAACTAAGAAATCCGTAGCCTCAAACTATTCGCCGGTGCACTACGGCGCGACCGAGCCGAGCTGAACCGCCGATCCAGCCTCTCTCGTATCGGGCCACAACTTTAGCCAAAAGTCGGGCTATCTCCTTGTACTCCTAACCTCCGCCCGTGCCGCGGGATGGGGCGCGGTACTGTGGTCTCGGCTGGGCCAAGGCCATAGAACTCGCTGCCTCGTATAGATCGGGCCCGAGCCTCGTGACTCGGGTGTCTCGCTAGCGACTCATCGCCGCTCTTCCGGGCCCGGTTGCCTTACGTGAGGCATAATCACATAGAAAGGAATACGTGAGAGGGGTCCAACCTATAACACAGCTCTAAAGCACGATCTCAGAATGAGAAGAATGGAAACGAATCCTAAATATCTTATAGCCTCCTTATTATTGGTGTGGTGCACAACACACCGATAATCAAGACTCTACTAGATACGGCCAGACACTTTCCGAGGATTAATCGCTCGATACCACTTTTGTCACGACTGCCTGGTTCGTGGATCGTGCCTTACCGGCACCCAAGTAGCCATACATCGAGTAACCAATGGAAATATAAAACAAGACAGAAACATAGTAAAATGTAAACAGTTTATCTCGATGAAAAGCTTGCCTTTCGCATAATATAAATAACTCAAGTTTTGCGATACATCCCAACTGCATAATAGTACTGCACTCTCTAAGGAAGTAAACAACTATGGCGGACAGTATTCCGCCATACCGATCTGCACAAAACTATCTACAATACAGGAGATCATACCCAAAAGTAGAGCCTCCGAGAAGATGGAGCTCCCGACACCAACGCAAAGATCCTAAGGATGTGGATCTAGCACTGCCGCTTACCGCGGCATGAACGCACCCGGGCGAGGTCGCATAACAGTACCAAGTATGTGAAACTATAAAGTACTTAAATGAAATCAAGTATTTAAAACCTTTTCACAAATACACCGATTCAATTGCACATAGTGCCACATCACAAACAATAACAGAATAGAGAATCAGAATGAGTCTAGTCTAGGCCGCGAATGATCGCAAGGCTAATCGCCCATAGTATCATTCTGCGTGCCTAGTCCTCGACTTCCGCACCGCATAGGTCACACATGCACCGCATGAGGTATTCTCGCATCGGGGCAGCCAACCCCAGATCCGCCTAGGCTCCCGCACCCGCATAGCCTCAAAAGATCGCATAGTCTCAACTGACCGCATAGGAATCTCGCATCGTGCTAGACGCCGAATGATCAATCTCGAGCATACCGCCGCTCGCATAGTCTCACAGACCGCATAGGCCGATAGACCAAGATCGAGGGGCAAGCCCTGTGATAATAGTCAAGGGGTAGGTGATACAATAACAAGACAACGGACTTACCTGTTAGCAACGTAAGCACGCAAGAATGACCCTTACACAAAGATTACAAGACACTAACACGTAGCATCATAATATGTCTACTTATCAAACAATCTTACTACACTTAGTAAATCAATACAAGGCTTTTATAACAAACAAGTAAACAGCCTTTTTATCCTTCTTAAGTTATACCTAACTTCCCATAAAGCTAGTATAACTCTTAAGCTTTTGTTTAAAAACCAAATATTTATCTTCCTAAAAATGATTCAATATTCCTTTGAAATGTTTTCGCTTCTTTATTATTCAAAGCTTAAGCCGTGAGGCATTGCCGTAAGTATTATTCAAAGCTTAAGCCGTGAGGCATTGCCGTAAGTATTATTCGGATAGCACATGTACGCTCACCGTACTATATATATTGTAAAATATCATGCTTAGGAAGAATCACATACCTTCTCAAAAACCACCGCCAAGTTGAATATGTCGCACAGAGTCACCTATAATAGTCACATACATCTATCAAAGTCTAGACTACTCAAGGTCATTCTAAACAGAGGATTCATAATCCTACGGAAAGTCGGGCAGCACAACCCTACAGGTGAGCTATATGAGTCTCATCGTGAAAACAGTCATGTGAGTACAATGATTATTCCTTCTTTAAACCCTTCTACCGTGATAACAGTCAATTCTATTCTTTAATACTCTTCTAAGTATTTATACTTATTCTTATACTTCTACAAGATATATATTCTCTAATTATAAAAGAAGGGTAAGTTTATTTACCTCGGTAAGCCCAATAATATCCTAGATAAAAGTCGCTACCGAGCAAGGTTTAGCTCCTAAGTTGTACGCTCCGATAGCTCGAGAAACCTTAGAAGTTCTTCACAACTTACTAAGTACAAAGGGATTTGGGCTAGTATTTTGGGCATTATAACGACACAAGAAGGTAACTTTTCTACCAAGGGAGGGGGGTAGATTTCGGCTAGGCTAGGGGGGTGGGGTAGCCTCGGCCAAGCTTCTCAAAGGGAGGGGGGGTGTTGGACGAATTGCTAACAAAGGGAGAGGAGAGGATTTTTAGACTTGGAAAGCTTTTGTGGATGAAGAACTCTTCATCTCTAAGGGGGTATTTATAGCTCAAGCCTTGGCCAACCAATGGCCAAGATGAAGACAAGTGCAAGGCAAGTGTAGGGTGAGGATTAACTATACACAAATATCCTACCAACTCTCGACTTGTGCACAAGGCACAAAAACGTGCCATGGCTTTCTTCAATTCGTCCCAAATGGACGATTCAAGTCCACCATGGGAGGGTGCCAAGTGTCGCCTCCCGCTGGTCCAAAATGTTTCGCCACTCGGAAAAATCCGCAAAATTAGTAATGGCATAGCCGAATTTTCCTACGAAAGCGTGGAAACGCTTTCGTCGAAAGCGATTCTTATAGTGAGTTGTGTACAAAAAAAAAGCGTCCAAGGCTAACTTTAAGGCCAAACTTTTTACGTATTCCCACGCACATACTCGGAAATACGGGTATAACAAAGGAGATGGCCCGCCATCGCCGTGATCGTGGCGAACGAGGATAAGCTGACGCAGTTCAGCCCAAAGAAGATACGTGGTTCACCCGAGATCGGACGATTTGAGGCTACGGATTTTTGAGTCAGAGCCCGCCGAGTTCTACGGTCGAGGCACGAGGATGATCCGCGAGGAGTTCATCCGCCGATTCAGAGGATCACGCAGTGATCAAGGCTTCGAGACCGAGTCCGTGATCTTCGGTTCGCATCACCGCGTGATACCGCTATGATCGTTTGACTCATGAGCTGTCCCGGAGAGCATGCGCGCCGTGATGGGACGAGTTCTCCGAGGTATTTCACTCATTTCTTGCCGCCACAGATAAGGAGGCACGCCGATAAGTTTTGATCTTTGAGGCAGAGCAGGCGCACGATTAGTGAGTACAACGCGTTGAGTTCGATTCGTTGGCTCGATATGTCCTGCGCTTAGTAGCAGATATGGAGGACCGAGTGCACCGCTACGTCACCGGGCTAGATGATTATATGGCAGAGTCTTGCGCAGGTGTAGCTCTTCAGCCGGGCATGGACATTGCCCGCATGCAGGCTCATGCACTTGGATGCGAGGAGCGTAGAGCCGACGGGTTGATGACAGAAAAAAGGCCGGACGGCAGGTCTTTTGGTAGCTCTCGGGTGGGCGGCCTCAGTGATCTAGATTTGCACTACAGCCAGCTCAGAGCACTCATACACCATCTTCGAGGGCAGACCAGGGCCCCAGGACTTCGGACGTCCAGGGTAGCAGAGGTGCTAAGCGATCGACCACCTCGGTGGGCGATGCGGTAGATCCCATTACGGGAATTGTGGTGCGCTACGGAGTTTGTTTCACTTGCGCGCCAGCGTGGTCACTTTGCTAGAGGCTGCCCGACCAATGGCGGCGCAGATGGTAGGGTCACCTGGTCTGGCACGGTCTTCATCTCCTACGATTACTCGCCCGAAAGCGTGGTACTCATGGGCCAGCAGGTCGCGGCAGGTCGTGGTGCGGTCCCGATTCTAGCGGTCCTCGAATCGCATTTATGCCTTGTCCACCGGGCAGACCGTGAGGCGTCTCGGATGTCGCCACGTACCTTATCGGGTTTCTTGTGACGTGTATGCCTTGATAGATCCGGTTCTACTCATCCCATATATCCCCTTATTGCTAGTAGGATAGGGATAGAGCACGAGTCCATAGACCCTTTCGAGGTATCTACGCCGATGGTGATTCGGTGGTATCTCGACGGGTATATAGGGCTTGCCCGATGACTTTATGATCGTCGGACCTCAGCCGACTTGATAGAGTTGGACATGACCGATTTCGATGTGATCATGGGTATGGATTGGCTAGCTTCCCGCCACGCCAATGTAGACCGCAGGAGAGAGAGTGGTACGGTTCCGCTTCGGGAGCCGGTTATTGAGTGGGAGGAACAACGTGTCGCCAGGGTAGGTTTATTTCCTACCTCAAGGCTAGGAAGATGGTGCGAAGGGGTATATCTACCATCTCATTCAGTGTTTGATATCGAGGTGCGGTACAGATTTTGATCGATTCCAGAGTCGAGAGTTCCCGGATGTGTTTCCGCACGACCTCCGGGTATCCTCCCGAGAGGAGATAGAGTTTTGTATCGATGTCTTGCGGACACTCGGCCTATTTCCATTCCGCCATACAGAATGGCACCTGCCGAGTTGAGAGAGTTGAAGGACCAGCTGAGAGATTTGCTGGATAAGGGCTTCATCAGGCCTAGCGTGTCTCCCTGGGGAGCGTCAGTATTGTTCGTGAAGAAGAAGGACGGGGCCGCGATCTGTATTGATTGCGGTGAACAAGGTGACCATTAAGAACGAATACCCTTCCCGTGATTGATGATTTTTTCGACCAGGTTGCGAGTGCGAGATGTTTCTCAAGATTGATCTGCGATCGGGCTATCATCAGTCTGAGTCGAGGCGGATATCCCTAGGATCGCATTCGGACGTGACGGCATTATGAGTTCGTGGTCATGTCTTTCGGTTTGACCAATGCTCCGTGGTATTTATGGATTTGATGAACCGAGTGTTCAAGCCATTTTGGATACGTTTGTGATAGTATTCATTGATGACATCTTGGTTTATTCTCGCCAGAGCGAGCATGCGAGCATTTGAGGACCGTCTTGAGAGTTCTCCAGACCAGCGATTGACGCCAAGTTTTCCAAATGTGAGTTTTGGTTGGCCGTGGCATTTCTTGGGCATATTGTAGGGTGATGGTATTCGGGTGGATACGCCAAGATCGGCGGCCAGGGACTTGCCTAGACCTACTACACCGGCAGGTGCGCAGCTTACGGGCCTCGCAGTTATTATCGCGGTTCGTGGAGAAGTTTGCTTCTATCTGCACATTGACTAGGTGACTCGTGGCGCTATGTTTCATGCCGGTGATGCTTGGAGCGTGGTTTCGCCATCGAAGGAGAGATCGACGACCGCCCGTTCTTACTCTTCCGGAGGTCCAGACGGCTATGTGGTGTATTGTGATCGTCGTGCATCGGCTTGGATGTGTGTTGACGCAGAGGCAAGGTTATAAGCGACGATCCCGGCTTAAGAAGCATGAGAGGAACTACCCCACCCATGATTTGGAGTCGCGCAGATGATTCACGCCAAGATGCGGAGGCACTATTTGTATGGAGTTCATGTGGATATTTACACGGACCACAAGAGCCTCCAGATATCTTCACCGGAGGAGTGAACTTACGGCGAGACGGTGGTTAGAGTTACTCAAGGATTACGATGTCGATAACCTGTACCTCCCGGGGAAGGCCAATGTTGTGGCAGATGCCCTTAGTCGTAGGTCGATGGGTAGCCTATCAGATGTGCAGCCAGAGAGGAGGGGCATGGTTCGCGATTTACATCAGCTAGCGAACCTTGGGGTCCGACTGATTGATTCTGATAGCAGTGGGGTTCGGATTCAAGAGGTTGCCGAGTCTTCCATCGTCGAGGAGGTGAAGAGGCAACAGTTTGAGGATGCGGTTTTGACACGGTATCGTGATACGGCTCTTCGTGAGGGGAAGGGTCCTTTTGAGGTAGCACCTGATGGGGTGCTAAGGTTTGAGGGCAGGTTGTGTGTTCCAGATATTACAGGACTTGGCGGAGTTCTAGGGAAGCACACGGTACAAGCGTTACTCTATCCATCCGGGGTCGACAAAGATGTACCACGACCTCAGATCTGTGTATTGGTGGGATGGCTTGAAGAGGGACGTTGCAGAGTTTGTTGCTCAGTGCCCATGTTGTCAGCAGGTAAAGGTAGAGCACCAGAGGCCTGGTGGGTTGTTGCAGACGATAGAGATCCCGACCTGGAAGTGGGAGGTGATCAACATGGACTTTATCACAGGGTTACCTCGCACTCCGAGGAAACATGATTCTATTTGGGTTATCGTCGACGGTGTGAAATCAGCCCACTTTCTTCCCGTCAGGACGACTTTTTCGGCTGAGGATTATGCCAGACTTTACATCCGAGAGATCGTGATAATGCATGGAGTCCCTATTTCTATCATATCTGACCGAGGAGCCCAGTTTACGACTAACTTCTGGAGGTCTTTACAGAAGGGATTAGGGACGCAGGTGAGCCTGAGTACTGCATTCCATCCTCAGACAGACGGACAGGCAGAGCGCACTATCCAGACTCTTGAGGATATCTTTGCGAGCCCGTGTTATTGACTTCAGGGTAGCTGGAGGATCATTTGCCTCTAGTAGAGTTTGCGTATAATAATAGATACCACTCCAAAGATTCGGATGGCGCCTTATGAGGCCTTGTATGGGAGTGCGGATCGCCGATAGGCTGGTTTGGCGTGGCGAGGTTCGATTGGTTGGCGGACTTGATACGCAGATGATGGATAAGGTGAAGCTTATCCAGACGGTTATCGACATTTCGAGTCAGCGAAGTCGATACAGATCATCGTCGTTGCATCCGGAGTTTGAGGTTGATGATTGGGTTTTCCTGAAGGTGTCACCCATGAAGGGTGTGATGAGATTTGGGAGAAAAGGGAAGCTCAGCCCAAGGTACATTGGGCCTTATCAGATTTTCCGCAGGGTAGGCAAGGTTGCCTATGAGTTGGATCTGTCATTCGATCTAGAGGCAGTGCATCTGGTTTTTCATGTTTCTATGCTGAGGAGATGTATCGGGGATCCATCTAGAGTACACCTGATTGACGATGTCCAGGTGACCGAGGGGTTATCGTATGAGGAGAGTCCCATAGCGATACTCGATCGTCAGATTAGGAGGTTGCGGACGAAGGATGTGGCTTCCGTCAAGGTCTTATGGCGGAACGAGAACAGGGAGGAGATGACGTGGGAAGAAGAGGAGGACATGAGGCAGAGGTATCCTCACTTATTCCCCACACCTCCAGGTAACTCACTTTCCTACTTGTTGATTAAATTGACTTATATGTTTAAGTATTGTTTTGTGGCCATGTGTGGCATTTGCAAACTGTTTAAGTTATGAGGAACTTTATCGTTATCTGTCTTAGGAAGGAACATTCGGGACGAATGTTTCTAAGGAGGGGAGAATGTTATACCCCGTATTTCCAGAGTATGTACGTGAGGGCGTACGTACAAAAGTTTAAGCCTTAATTAGGCATTAGGGACGAAATTGTGCACAACTAACGAAAAGAATTGTTTTCCGACGAAAAGTTTTCCGAACCTTGCGAAGGGAAAATTACGGTTGCGACATTTATAATTTTTGCGGATTTTTCCGAGAGATGAAATATTTTGGACCAACGAGAGGGTGACATGTGTCACCCTCAAGTTGGCGGAAATGGGGGACGATTCTTGGCACGTTTTTTTCATGGAAAAGGCCTTAAACATTTGGTCAAGGTTAGGTAGGATATTTTGTTATATTTTGTGGAGTAGATGGATAAGGTACACATGTGCAAATCTACACCCTCCACTTGCCCTCCACTTGCCTTAATCTTGGCCCTTGGTTGTCCTATAAATACCCCCCCCCCCCCCTTAGTGCAAGACTTCTTCATCCACAAAACATTTTCCAAGTCTTAAAATCCTCCCCCTTTTAGTTGTAATTCTCGTCCAAGTCCTATCCCCCCCTTCCTTGTGTTCTAGCCGAAACATACCCCCCTCCCTTGGTAGAAAAATTGTCTTCAAGTATTGTTGCTATGCCAAAATACTTTAGCCCAAAACCCTTGTAGTATTCCCAAGTCACCTCTATACTAAAAGCCCAGAAATACTACTTTATATCCATTAGTCACTAAACGAAACCCTGGGAGAAACTTCATAGTTGGTTGAAGTAGTAAGTAGAAGTTGTGTGGAAACTTCTAAGGTTTCTTGGAGCTATCGGAGCGTGCAAATTAGGAGCTAAACGTTGTTCAGGATCGACATTTAAACTTGGATAATTTTGGGCTTATCGAGGTAAATAATCTTATCCTTCTATTGTAATTGGAGATCACATACTGTAGTAATATAGAAATACGTATAAGATATATAGAAGGATATTAAAGAAGAGAATTGAACTGTAATTACATAGAAGGATGGTATAAGAGAAGATAATTGAAATGTACTTACATAGGACTGTATTCTGATGACTTGAGTAGTTTGACTGGTAGGAAACGCCCAATTTTCCGTAGAATTAAGAGCCTTCTGCTTAGAATATTCTACAGAGTAGTCTAGACGTTTGTTATACCCCATATTTCCAGAGTATGTACGTGAGGGCGTACGTATAAATTTAAGCCTTAAGATTTGGCAAGTTTCGAAATTTGTACACAAGTGCCGAAAGGAGTCGTTTTTCGACGAAACGTTTTACTAAACTTGCGAAGGGAAATTCGGCTATGGCATTTAGAATTTTTGCGGATTTTTCCGAGAGACGAAACATGTTGGACCAATGGGAGGGTGACATGTGTCACCCTCACATTGGAAGGAAGTGGGCGGTAAAGGGACGAAAAGGGTGGGATGGGTTAGGTAGGATATTTTGTGCAAGTTGGTGTGGTAGATGGATAAGGTGCACATGGCTTAATCCTAGCCCTACACTTGCCTAACACTTGGAAGAATCTTGGCCATTGGTTGGCCATTTCTTGACCTATAAATACCCCCCCTTTGTTGATGAAATTCTTCATCCAAAAATCATTTCTAAGTGTTAAAATCCCTCCCCCTTTGAGAGTTGAGTTCGTCCAACCTCCCCCCCCCCCCTCTTTTGAGAGCCTTGGCCGAGAGCCTCCCCCCCCTCTTTTGAGAGCCTTGGCCGAGAGCCTCCCCCCCTTGAGTGAGGCTTGGCCGAGAGGGTACCCCCCCCTTGCCTAGTTGTCTCGTATAAATACCCCCCTTTTGTGGTATAGAAATACTCTCCAAGTATTGTTATAATGCCCAAAATACTTTAGCCCAATACCTTGTAGTACTTTCCAAAGTTACCTCTATACGTAGAGCCCGGAAATACTATTATACTTTCCCTCAGCCACTAAACGAAACCCTAAGGAAAACCTTCATAGTCGGTTGAAGTGTTAAGTAGAAGTTGCGTAGAACTTCTAAGGGTTGTTTGGAGCGGATTGGAGCACTCGGAGTAGGAGCTAAACGTTGCTCAGGAGCGACATTAAACTTGGATAATTTTGGGCTCATCGAGGTAAATACTACTGTCCTTCTATTGTAATTGGGAATTACATACTGTAGTTGAATTGAAATGAATATAAGATTCATAGAAGTGAGTTGAACTGTAATAGAAGGATATTACAGTATAGACTTGAACTGAAATCACATCAGAAGAATATTAGAGTAGAAGATTAAACTGTATTTACATAGGACTGTATTTACAGTAGACTGATAACCTTTATTGGTTGAATGTTCTGCAAGTAGCATGTGCTACTTAGAAGGTGGACAAGGCTAGCCGGGTTATAGCCGTGGAGCGTTTTGCTTATAGTCGATACTCGTCGCGAGGTATGTGATTCTTCCTGTACTCTTGAGCATGATATTTTAAAAGAATATATATATAGTACGGTAGACGTACGTGTGTTAACAGAACGTAGTTGTACGGCAATGTCTTTTGACTTAAGCCTGAATAATAAGAATCTTGAAGTATTTCAAAAGAATTAAGAAACCTTTTTGAAAGAAGAGTAATACTTGGTTTTGAAAACATAAGAGTTATACTAGCTTTATGGGAAGTTAGGTATAACGTCTTAAGAGAGATAAAGAGAATGGTTTACTGATTTTTAGAAGTTAAGAGACTTAATCTTAAAAGATAAGAGACTTAACTTAGTATGGATGTTTGTGTGAAACCTCATTCGTGAGTAATGAGTACTTGGTTTTTAAAAGGAATAATGTTTTACTGATTTCGGAAATCAGAATGAGTATCGAACAAACCACTGCAGCGCTAATAAAGGAAAATGTATTGAATAATGAAGTATTATTAAAACCAGTAGAAACCTCCATCTGCATAGAAGCTAAGATGAGACAAAATGATATTACATTTTCTAGATCATGGCTGCTTTAATAAATGGTTATAAACAAGCATAAAACTGCTCACGCCTATGGCATATGTTACTCAATTGTTTAAAAAGAGATTAAGACATCGAACTATGAAACTTTTCTAAAAGAGACTTGAGTAATTGAAATTAGGCAAACTAGAACTCTAAGGAAAAGAAAGGCATTGTTTTGTCTTAAATTGGTTTAAAACATAAAGTGTTATAACAGCTTTATGGGAAGTTAGTTATAACGACTTTATGAAAACGAAAGAAGGGTTTTATCATTGGTCTTAATGTGGTAACTTGACTTTAAAAAGAGAAGTGTTTTGATCCAAAAAGAAGGCATGGTATTGCCTTAATTTGGTTTTAAAAAGGAAAGTATGGAAGTTGTTTTGGTTTACTTAAAAGATGTAAGTCACTCTATTTTATACTACGGGTATTGGGTGACTTTTATAAAAGGAATGGATCTCTTAAAAGGAATTTAACGTACGTAGTACTTTAGGGTTAAAACCCGGACTTTGTCATAAAATGAAAGTACTTTAAGTTGTGTGTAACTTGCCTATGTTTGCGTGTGATAGACTTGTTGTACAAGGAATGTATTTCACTAGACTACCGCGTTCATGGGATGAACCGGGAATGTATTTCACTCGACTACCGCGTTCACGGGATGAACCGAATGTATTTCACTCGATTATCGCGTTCGTGGATGAATCGGAATGTATTTCACTCGACTACCGCGTTCGTGGATGAACCGGAATGTATTTCACTCGACTACCGTTCACGGGATGAACCGAATGTATTTCACTCGACCATCGCGTTCATGGGATGAGCCGAATGTATTCCACACGCTTTATATCGGGTCCATGAGATGGGCCGAGACATGTTATACGTATCACATGATTTGTACCTAGACCGCCGCAGCGGAGGAAGGAGTTCCACGCACGAGGATGACTTTGAGGGCGTGAGTCACGACTTGACATGGTGATTTATGTTGTAAATCGTAGTTTGGTTATCATACATGTCTCCCGCTTTATATAGACTATTATGATTTCATTTACGATTTTACGATTCACATACTTGGTACTGTTATGCGACCTCCTTCGGGAAGTGCGTTCATGCCGCAGGTAGAGGTACATCTACCGTCGATCCCCGCGTTTAGGATCTCGATTCAGCGTATTGAAGCTCCGTTCCTTCGGAGGCTTATCTTTGGTATGTTACCACAGTCCGTAGGTTCTTGTACATTCGTGGTATGGCGGCCCTGTCCGTCATAGTTGTTGTAAAAATCTTAGAGGTCTGAGTACTGCCTTAGGCGGGGTTGTAAGGATTAGAATCGCTCAAATGTCTTTATATATATATGTTGAAAGGCAACCGCTTTGGTTGGCCTATTTTCTTTATCTTGATCCATGTCTATTTAAATGTTTAAGTTTTTATTTCATTGGTTTTTCTCTCGATGTTGTATCACTAGGGTGCCGGGTAAGGCACCGCCACTGCTCGGGTTGGTCGTGACAAAAGTGGTATCGAGCGATTAGTCCTCGGAAAGTGTCTATAGACCGTGTCTAGTAAGTCTTGATTATCGGTGTGTTGTGCACCACATCTATAATCGTGAGGCTATAGGACATTTAGGATTAGTTTCCATTCTTCTCATTCCGAGATCGTGGCTTAGAAATGTGTGATAAGTTGGACCCTCCGACGTATTCCCGCTTTTACCGATTATGCCTCTGCAAGGCAACCACGCCCAGAGGGGCAAGGCACCGAGGGAGTCGCTAGTGGATACTGAGAGTACGAGGCGCGAGTCGGCCAAGACTGAGATGCTTCCGACGGCCCGAGTTTTGCGACGCCGCCAAATTTCAAAGAGTTTAGAGCGCAGCGATGGTCTGCTGAGACCACGATTGAGCCTCCGTACCACCTGGAGCGAATGAGATGGGTACAAGGAGATGGCCCGATCGGCGTGGTCGTGGTCGACATGAGGATAGGCTGGACGCAGCGAGCCGATCCAGTAGTACCCGTAGTTCACCCCGAGCGCATGATTTGAGACTACGGGATTTTCTGAGATGTAACCCGCCAGAGTTTTATGGGTCGAGGCCTGAGGATGATCCGCAGGAGTTCATCCGGCAGTTACAGCGGATCATGAGAGTGATCAAGGCATCGGAGACCGAGTCAGTGGTTCTAGGTTCGCATCGGCTGCGTGATACCGCAGTCGACTGGTTTGATTCGTGGGAGCTGTCCCGGGGAGAGAATGCACTTCCAGCTATATGGGACGAGTTCTCAAAGGCATTTCTTGCACACTTCTTGCCTCCACAGATGAGGAGGGCTCGGGCCGACAGATTTTTGACGTTGAGGCAGGACGGGCGGACGGTTAGAGAGTACAATGTGGAGTTCGACTCATTAGCTCGGTATGTCCCCGCTGTAGTAGCTGATATGGAGGACAGAGTACACCGCTACGTCACCGGGCTAGATGATTACTTGGCAGAGGCTTGTACGGGTGTAGCTCTTCAGCCGGGCATGGACATTGCCCGCATGCAAGCTCATGCACTAGGATGTGAGGCACGGAGAGGTCGACGGAATGACCGAGATCAGCAGAAGAGGGCCAGGACAGCAGGGTCCTTTGGTAACTTTCGAGGCGGACCGCCTCAGCAGCAGGCTAGTTATGTACCTCCGCCAGTACAGAGTGGTCCTCCACAGTCTTCAGGACGTTCGGGGTATTCGGGAGCTGGTCAGAGCTCCAGGGCTTCTGGTTCACAGGTATACGTGAGTTCTAGCCAGCAGGATTCATGTCCCCCTCAGTGTGCACGATGTGGCAGACGTCATCCCGGGGAATGTCGTCTTTTTACTGGTGCTTGTTTCACCTGCGGCCGTCAGGGCCATGTGACGAGAGACTGTGCTTATAGGAGGGGTACCGGCAGCTTGGCGCAGCCTACCGGATCAGTGGCAGGTTCATCGCCTTCGGCTACGCCTGCAGGCGACCTATGATTAGAGTGGAGCGGTAGATTCAGGTATATCCTTAACCCTCTAGAGTTTTGCATGCTTGATATGATGATCTTTTGTTGTGCGCCATGTACGGATAACGTTGTGTTAGTTATGAGTTAGAAAACATGGTTAGTTGAAAGGATAAGTCCATGGGTAGTGTAAAATGGAAGTGGTAGCTTTCATGACCTGTATAGGTAAGATTGTTCCGGATCGGGAAACAAGAGCTTGATGCGTTAAGTGGGTCGGGTTGGGGCCATGTTGCGGGCCAACCCGCGGCCTGTTTTGAGGTGGGGTCAGCTCTGGGTGGTCCCGCCAGGTGGTAGGGTCACGAGGGTGCTAGGCCCAAGTTTAGATGACCATCGTATGAGTTCGTGGATATGTTCGACCAGAAGCAGATCGCGAAGGCCGGGAATGGCCTTACGGGAGATTGAGGCTAGTAAGATGACCAAGTTTGGAGGTGGTGACTCAAAAGTTTTGGGAAACTGAAGCGATGACTGAAGTGTGGTACGTATACTAGAAGAGTTCAAGTGTTCTAGAAGGGCACGACGAGTAAGGAAGGAAGAGAATGTGTGTTATTTCATGGCCAGGTGTGGCGTGGGCAACTTGTTAGAAGAACTTCATCGTTATCCGTCTTGAGAAGGAACATTCGGGACGAATGTTTCTAAGGAGGGGAGAATGTTATGCCCCGTATTTCCAGAGTATGTACGTGAGGGCGTACGTATAAATTTAAGCCTTAAGATTTGGCAAGTTTCGAAATTTGTACACAAGTGCCGAAAGGATTCATTTTTCGACGAAACGTTTTACTAAACTTGCGAAGGGAAAATTCCGGCTATGTCATTTATAATTTTTGCAGATTTTTTCGAGAGACGAAACATTTTGGACCAACGGGAGGGTGACATGTGTCACCCTCACATTGGAAGGAAGTGGGCGGTAAAGGGACGAAAAGGGTGGGATGGGTTAGGTAGGATATTTTGTGCAAGTTGGTGTGGTAGATGGATAAGGTGCACATGGCTTAATCCTAGCCCTACACTTGCCTAACACTTGGAAGAACTTGGCCATTGGTTGGCCATTTCTTGACCTATAAATACCCCCCCCCCCCTTTGTTGATGAAATTCTTCATCCAAAAATCATTTCTAAGTGTTAAAATCCCTCCCCCTTTGAGAGTTGAGTTCGTCCAACCCCTCCCCTCTTTGAGAGCCTTGGCCGAGCCTCCCTCATGAGTGAGGCTTGGCGAGAGGTACCCCGCCTAGTTGTCTCATATAAATACCCCTTTTGTGGTATAGAAATACTCTCCAAGTATTGTTATAATGCCCAAAATACTTTAGCCCAATACCTTGTAGTACTTTCCAAAGTTACCTCTATCGTAGAGCAGGAAATACTATTATACTTTCCTCACCACTAAACGAAACCCTAAGGAAAACCTTCATAGTCGGTTGAAGTGTTAAGTAGAAGGCGTAGAACTTCTAAGGGTTGTTTGGAGCGGATTGGAGCACTCGAGTAGGAGCTAAGCGTTGCTCAGGAGCGACATTAAACTTGGATAATTTTGGGCTCATCGAGGTAAATACTACTGTCCTTCTATTGTAATTGGGAATTACATACTGTAGTTGAATTGAAATGAATATAAGATTCATAGAAGTGAGTTGAACTATAATAGAAGGATATTACTGATAGACTTGAATCAAATCACATCGAAGAATATTAGAGTAGAAGATTAAACTGTATTTACATAAGATGTATTCTGATGGTGATAACCTTTAATTGGTTGAATGTTCTGCAAGTAGCATGTGCTACTTAGAAGGTGGACAAGGCTAGCCGGGTTATAGCCGTGGAGCGTTTTGCTTATAGTCGATACTCGTCGCGAGGTATGTGATTCTTCCTGTACTCTTGAGCATGATATTTTAAAAGAATATATATATAGTACGGTAGACGTACGTGTGTTAACAGAACGTAGTTGTACGGCAATGTCTTTTGACTTAAGCCTGAATAATAAGAATCTTGAAGTATTTCAAAAGAATTAAGAAACCTTTTTGAAAGAAGAGTAATACTTGGTTTTGAAAACATAAGAGTTATACTAGCTTTATGGGAAGTTAGGTATAACGTCTTAAGAGAGATAAAGAGAATGGTTTACTGATTTTTAGAAGTTAAGAGACTTAATCTTAAAAGATAAGAGACTTAACTTAGTATGGATGTTTGTGTGAAACCTCATTCGTGAGTAATGAGTACTTGGTTTTTAAAAGGAATAATGTTTCTTGATTTGAAATCGAATGAGTATCGAACAAACCAACAGTAGCGCTAATAAAGGAAAATGTATTGAATAATGAAGTATTATTAAAACCGGAGAAACCTCCATCTGCATAGAAGCTAAGATGAGACAAAATGATATTACATTTTCTAGATCATGGCTGCTTTAATAAAAGGTTATAAACAAGCATAAAACTGCTCACGCCTATGGCATATGTTACTCAATTGTTTAAAAAGAGATTAAGACATCGAACTATGAAACTTTTCTAAAAGAAACTTGAGTAATTAAAATTAGGCAAACTGGAACTCTAGGGAAAAGAAAGGCATTGTTTTGTCTTAAATTGGTTTAAAACATAAAGTGTTATATGACTTTATGGGAAGTTAGTTATAACGACTTTATGAAAACGAAAGAAGGGTTTTATCATTGGTCTTAATGTGGTAACTTGACTTTAAAAAGAGAAGTGTTTTGATCCAAAAAGAAGGCATGGTATTGCCTTAATTTGGTTTTAAAAAGGAAAGTATGGAAGTTGTTTTGGTTTACTTAAAAGATGTAAGTCACTCTATTTTATACTACGGGTATTGGGTGACTTTTATAAAAGGAATGGATCTCTTAAAAGGAATTTAACGTACGTAGTACTTTAGGGTTAAAACCCGGACTTTGTCATAAAATGAAAGTACTTTAAGTTGTGTGTAACTTGCCTATGTTTGCGTGTGATAGACTTGTTGTACAAGGAATGTATTTCACTCGACTACCGCGTTCATGGGATGAACCGGGAATGTATTTCACTCGACTACCGCGTTCATGGGATGAACCGGGAATGTATTTCACTCGACTACCGCGTTCATGAGATGAACCGGAAATGTATTTCACTCGACTACCGCGTTCATGGGATGAACCGGGAATGTATTTCACTCGACTACCGCGTTCATGGGATGAACCGGGAATGTATTTCACTCGACTACCGCGTTCATGGGATGAACCGGGAATGTATTCCACACGTTTCTATACTGGGTCCATGAGATGGGCCGAGACATGTTATACGTATCACATGATTTGTACCTAGACCGGCGGTGATGAAGGAGTTCCACGCACGAGGATGACTTTGAGGCGTGAGTCACGACTTGACATATCGCTTTATGTTGTGAATCGTAGTTTGGTTATCATACATGTCTCCCGCTTTATATAGACTATTATGATTTCATTTCTGATTTTTCTGATTTCACATACTTGGTACTGTTATCGACCTCCTCGGGCTGCGTCATGCCGCAGTAGAGGTACATCTACCGCCGATCCGCGTTTAGGATCTCGGTTGGCGTATTGGGAAGCTCCGTTCCTTCGGAGGCTTATCTTTGGTATGTTACCCTGAGTCTGTAGGTTCTTATACATTCAGGGGTATGGCGGGGCCCTGTCCCGTCATAGTTGTTGTAAAAATCTTAGAGGTGCAGAGTATTGTGGCGGGGTTGTAAGGATTATGCGTTCAAATGTCTATATATATATATGTTGAAAGGCAACCGTTTTGGTTGGCCTATTTTCTTTTATGTTGATCCATGTCTATTTAAATGTTTAAGTTTTTATTTCCGCTGGTTTTTCTCTGATGTTGTATCACTAGGGTGCCCGGGGTAAGGCACCAGTCACGGGCCCGGGTTCAGGTCGTGACAACGTTGATAGACGTATTTGACAATTATAGGTTGATACTCTGCGCGCGACATATTCGACTTGGCAGGTGGATTTCGCCGAGGAGGTATGTGATTCTTCCTATCCTCTTGAGCATGATATTTTTAAATATATATATATATATAGTACGGTAGACGTACGTGTGTTAACTGAACATGGTTTTATTTAACGTCTTTTGACTTGAGTCTAAACAATAAGAATCTTGAAGTATTTCAAAATAATTATGAATCATTTTTGAAAGAAGAGAAATACTTGGTTTTTAAACAAAAAACTTAAGAGTTATACTAGCTTTATGGGAAGTTAGGTATAACGACTTAAGAAAGATAAAAGGAACGGTTTACTTATGTGTTTATGAAAGACTTGTATTGATTTCTGGAAAGTATAGTAAGATGTTTGGATGAGTTGACATATTATGATGCTATGTGTGTTAGTGTCTTGTAACGTTTGAGAGGTTATTCTTATTGTGCTTATGTTGTTTAACGATAAGCCGTTATGTTAGTATTATACCACTCACCTCTTGACATGATATACCATGGGTTAAGCTGCCCCCCGATGCGAGGGATGCCTCATGCGGGTCCAGGGGACCTATGCGGAGCTACGAGTTCGGTGTTAGTGTGCGGGGAATACCTCATGCGGTCTATGTGGCCACGCGACTACGAGTCGGGGCGATGCCGAGGAGTAGCTACCCTCGATGCGGGAATACCTCATGCGGGCCTAGTGGCCTACGCGACTACGAGTCGAGATTAGGCATGCATAATGATACTATGGGCGATTGGCCTTGCTTCGATCATTCGCCTAGAAAAGACACATTCTGATTTACCTATTATTGCTCTTGTTTGTGATGTGGCACTATGTGTTACATTGGTTGTTTCGTACCTATTTGTAGAATTGGTTTTAAAATGATATGATTTCATTTAAAAGTACTTTCTGATTTCACATACTTGGTACTGTTATCGACCTCCTCGGGGCTGCGTTCATGCCGCAGGTAAGGAAAGTAGTGCTAGATCCGCATCCTTAGGATCTTTACTTTGGTGTCAGGAGCTCCATCTTCTCCGGAGGCTCGACTTTTGGGTATGATCTCCCTGTTGTTGTAGATAGTTTTGTACATTCAGGGTATGGCGGGGCCCTATCCCGCCATAGTTGTTTACTTCCTTAGAGGTCTGTAGTCCTATTGTACAGTTGGGATGTAACTGCCAGACTTGGTTTATATATATATGCCGAAAAGGAGACTTTTTCTCGGATAAAGCGTGGTCTCATTTTTCACTTGTTTCATGTCTTGTTTTTATATTCCGCTGATTACTCTGATGTATGCCTACTTGGGTGCCCGGGTAAGGCACCAGTCACGGGCCCGGGATCGGGTCGTGACAGCCACCTAGGCCCGCATGAGGTATTCCTCGCATCGAGGGTAGCTAATCCTCGGCATCGTCCTGGACTCCCGTAGTCTGCATGGCCACATAGACCGCATGAGAAATTCCTCGCACACAATCCTGGAACTCCCGCAGCTCCGCATAGGTCCCATGGACCCGCATGAGGTATTCCTCGCATCGGGGGGCAGCTTAACCCCCGGCATCATAACAAGTCAGGGGGGTAAGTGATATAATACCAGCACAACGGGCTTATCGTTAAACAACATAAGCACAATAAGAAAAACCCCCTTACACAACGTCACAAGACACTAACACACGTAGCATCATAACATGTTCACTTTATCAAGCCAACAAGAAAGTATTACAAGGCTATCACAAAACATAGGCAAGTTACTCACACAAGGTACTTTCATTTCATGTCAACAAATCCGGGTTTTAACCCCAAGGTACTACATACTTTAACTCTTTAAAAAGAGTCATTTCTTTCACAAAAGTCACACGATACCCGTAGTATCAAAATAGCGTAACTATCTTTTTAAGTGAACCAAAACAATTTTCATACCTTCTTTTTAAACCAACTTAAGACAAAACTATGCCTTTCTTTTAAACCAAAACTCTTCAAGTTCTCAAGTCTCTTTGCTTTTAGAAGACAAGTTCCTTACTTTGGATTTTAAGAAAAATCAATACTTGTTATTAATGACCTTATTAAAGCAACCATGATCTAGGAAATGTAATACAATTTTGTCTTATCTTAGCTTCTATGCAGATGGAGGTTTCTACTTGTTTTAATATAATTAATTATTTGTCAATATATTTTCCTTTATTAACGCTGCAGTGGTTTGTTCGATACTTATTCTCATTTCCGAAATCAATATAACATTATTATTCGAAACCAAGTACTCATTACTCAATATAATTAATTGTCGTTACTTTTTCCTTTATTAACGCTGCAGTGGTTGTTCGATACTTACTCTCATTTCCGAAATCAATATAACATTATTATTCGAAACCAAGTACTCATTACTCACGAATGAGGTTTCACAACTTTCCACACAATTCAAGTTCTTCACATATCAAATCAAGTCAAATATAAGTCAAGTCTCTTATCTTTTTAAAAATCAATAAACCATTCCTTTACCGACATAAAGTTGTTATAACTTCCCATAAAGCCATTATAACACTTTATGTTATAAATCAAATTCATTTTACACACGTACGTCTACCGTACTATATATATTTCACAAATATCATGCTAGAAAAGATAGGAAGAGGTTCACATACCTCGCGACGATTATCGACAATTAGCAAAACGCTCCAAAGTACTATAACCTTGCTAGCCTTTTCCACCCTTCAAGTAGAATACGCTACTCGTAGTACTTCAACCTATAATGGCCATGAAACGTCTATTAACTTCTAGATCCCTTCGTAGAATATTCCTAAGTACAAGGTTCCCTATTCTACGGAAAATTCGGCAGCACCTCCCCCGTTTCTACTCAATTCTCCACCTTTATCAAGGCCCGATAATAGTAACCAACATGCCATAAATAAGGCGCAATAACTCCGAAAATTAAAGAAGGGGATAACACGCCCAAACGGAACGCGATTAACAATCTCTCCTTCATAACAACAATAACTAAGGAAGGGGATAACACGCCCAAACGGAACGCGATTAACAATCTCTCCTTCATAATCACAATAAGTAAAGAAGGGGATAACACGACCAAATGGAACGCGATTAACAATCTCTCCTTCATAATAACAATAAGTAAAGAAGGGGATAACACGCCCAAACGGAACGCGATTAGCAATCTCTCCTTCATAATAACAATAAGTAAAGAAGGGGATAACACGCCAAACCGGAACGCGATTAAAAATCTCTCCTTCATAATAACAATAAGTAAAGAAGGTCCAAAATATAATCCAAAGTAGATACGGTCCAAAGTAGATACGGTCCTTAAGTTGGGGTCCTTGGCCAACCTTTACAATTTTACTTATCCACTTACTTCATTAGTCCTTCAACTTATATTCCAATATTATAATAAGTTATAGTTCCTTTGTTGTTAACCTCTTAGTAAGTAATGGATACATTTTTACCATTTTAATGGATAATATGTCAATTCTCCTTTTAACATCTTAACAAGATCCAAATCTTTCTTTATATCTTATAGTCCATAATATACTTCCAATATATGTATAATATCCATATATACATAATAATCAACTTCACAAAGAGGTTAAGGTTCATTACCTCAAAATAGCCCAAAAAACGTGACTGTCCAGATTTTTAGCCACTGCTTCGTCAGCTGAACTTGTAACGTCGATAACTCTCTACTCCAGTGTCATATCGACGAGCGGTTTGTTGCGTTAGAAACTAGACTCGGCGAACTTCATTTTAGGCTTTTGAAACACCCAAACACTCCTTATGTGCTAGGAGATATTCCCTTCCAAACTTGACTAACAATCTGTCCAAAACAGTCCCGAAAATCTGCCCACTCTCGGCCAAGGGGGGTTTTTTTTGAGGCTAGGGGTGTGAAATCCTGTCTAACTCTTGGTTAATAATCTTCCTAACACATTAAGGAAGAACACTTATAAGTTTAAGAATTTTTGGACAACATTTGGTTAGGAAAGGGGGGTTGGATGAGAACTATAGGAAAGGGAGAGAAATATTTTCAAGTCTTGAAATATACTAAGTGTGGAAGATTTTCATCAACTAAAGGGGTTTATATAGCACAACCAAGGGTTAGGATTGAAACATGTGTATGGTATAGATGTGTTTGTGTAGGTTCCTTTCCACACTTGTCCTACAAAATCCATGCAAGACCTTGACCATTTGACTTGCCCACAAACTTGCAAAAACCATCCAAGGTGCCATGCAATACCATGCAAGACTTTTGGCCACTTGTCTTGCCCACTTGTCCACTCAATTTCGTCCAACATGGCCCAATCTAGGGGTGACACTCGTCGCCCTCCTATTGGTCCAAAATATTTTATCTCTCGAAAAAATTCCATAATCGTAAAAATAGTGAAAACGCAAAATTTCCTTCACAAGGTTCGGAATAATTTCCGTCGGAAAACAATTCTTTCATTCTTACCCTAATTAGGGCGTATACATTCGTGCGTACGTCCTCACATACATTCTCCGGAACTACGGGGTATAACATTCTCCCCCCCTTAGAAACATTCATCCCGAATGTTCCTTCAAGATTCAAATAACTCAGATAACGGCATAGTCCCTCATAACTTGAACAATTTGCAAAATGCCACATATGGCCACAATACAACGTACGCGCAAAAACTCACATCCGAGCCAACGAAGAATCATCTCTAAAGCGTATAACAATACTATTAGCTCCACCCATAGTCCAAAGGATACTTTCTTCACCTCTTTACTTTATAAAAAGGACACTTCCATCTTCTTCACACATCTTCGCCTCTTTTCTTACTCGTCGTACCCTCCTCGTACACTCGAACTCTTCCTAATATACGTATCACATTTCTGTCATTACTTGGCTTTTAAAATCTAGGGTTACTATCCTTAACTTGGTCGTCATTAACTGGGAACACTCTGGATGGATCTCCGATACTCTTCCGAATCATAGCAACATGAAAGACCGGACGTACTGCCTCCTAAGTCGGACGACAGTGCTAACTTATAGGCAACCTGGCCTATTCTACAAACGATCTGAAAAGGCCCAAAGTACTCGCTAAGTTTCGCTTTCCAAATCTCGCCACACCTTCCGGTGGTACCTTCAAGAAGACTCCACCGTCCAACTCGAACTCCAAGTGTCGACGCCGATTATCCGCAAGACTTCTGTTGACTCTGATCTTCTAATAACCTCCTCTGGATAAGCTTCACCTTATCCTCATTCTGCTGAATCAAGTATGGACCAACTATCTGAACCTTGCCAACATTGAACCAATCGGCCAAGAACCTATACTTCCGCCTATACAAGGCTTCATAAGGCGCCATCCGAACACTGAAATGGTAGCTAGTATAATACTCACTCAACACGAGGCAAATAATCCTCACCGCTCCCCCGAAATCAAAACACCGACCCGTAACCTATCCTCAAATGTCTGGATAAAACGTGTTGTTTGTCCGTTGGCCCGAGGGTGAATGCAATACTGAGACTCACTTTGAGTTCCTAACCCGCCGTAAAACCTCCGTAAAAGAAAATTGTCAGTAAACCGGCTCCACCGTCGTCATAAAATAAAAGTAGGAACCCGCGCTCTTACAACCTTCCCGATATATAACATCTCGCATAACCTCCGTCGAGTAAATCCCCGATCGAAAGACAAGATGGGTGACCTCATCGCCCGACCATCGGTCGAACGCATCCACAAACTCGTACGATGGTTACCTAAACCTGGGCCTAACACCCTCGTGATCCTATCACCTAGCGGGACTACCTCAAACTGACCCCACCTCAATCCGGGCTGCGGGTTGACCCGCGACCTTGCCTCAACCCGACCCATTATCGCTCTAAATTCTTGTTCCTCGTCTGGGACAATCTTACTTATTCTCGTCATGAAAATTACCACCTTTATCTTGCTTGACCTATGGAATTATCCCACAATACATTTCACGCATACTTAGTACTTTGACAAAGACTAACTGTAAAATCTTTTACCCCAGACGGCCTTACATCTAAGGTCTCTGTCTCAACTGTTATAATATTCTAAGGCTCACAATTTCCCTGCCCCTAAACTTACCTTTTCAACTAACCATGTTCTCTAAATCACAATTTTACACAGTGCTTATCCAAACATAACACTTTAACATAAAATCATCATATCACGCATACAAATCTCTAGAGGGTTAAGGATATACTTGTAACTACTGCTTCACTCTAATCATAGTCACATCTCGCAGGCGATAGCAAAAGAAGGCGATGAACGACCATCGATCCCGAGGCTGAGTCTCTACATCCGCGCTACCTCTGGTTGGACAATTTCTCGCAAAATGGCCCTGTGCCCATTAATTTCGGCCATAGGGCCACATGGGGGTGACACGTGTCACCCCCCTACTCGTCCAAAATATTTCATCTTCCGAAAATATCCGTAATGCCAAAAATCTCGAACATAAAGTGGGCCCATAAACCGTAAATTTCTCCGTGGCCCCACGTGACCAATTCCGAAATAAAATTCCATAATTCTCAAATATTCCAAAAAGTCCGAATACCGAATCCGGGAATCCAATTCCCTTTAACGAACCTTTTTCCTTCACAAAATCCAGAAACTTTTCCGTCGAAAAATCACATCTTTCTTCCTTTTTAATTAAAATATCGCATTCTCGTACGTACGTCCTCGCATACATACCCTGGAACTACGGGGTGTAACATTCTTCCCCCCTTAGAAACATTCGTCCCGAATGTTCCTTCTAAGTCTCAAAACATACACGCTACCGGTATAGTCTTCACTACTATACTTACAAAACCACTTATGCCACACCTGGCCATAATATAACACATGCGCAAAACTCCAATCCAAGCCAACGAGGAATCACCTCTAACATCACAAAAGCCCCCACCCAAGGTCTAAAGGATACTCCCTTCGCATCTTCACTTTACAACAAAATGATCTCTTATATTCTGTTAACACACGTTCACTTCTTTCCTTACTGCCGCACTTCTCGCATACACCGAACTCTCTCTAGCACACGTACCATACTCCACCATCGCTCGGTTTCCAAAACCTTGGAGTCACTACCTCCAAACTTGGTCATTTTACTAGCCTCACATTCCTTTAAGGCCATTCCCGGCCTTCACGATCCGATTCTGGTCGAACGCATCCACGAACTCGTACAACGGTTACCTAAACTTGGGCCTTGTACTCTCGTGATCCTACCACCTAGCGGGACCACCTCGAACTGACCCCACCTCATTCCGGGCTGCGGGTTGACCCGCGATCTGGCCTCAACCCGACCCGCTATCGCGCCAAACTCTCTCGTTCCCCGATCCGGAACAATCTTACTAATTCACGTCATGAAAGCTACCACTTCTATTTCAAACTACCCATGGAATTATCACACAAAACTCCATGTATACTATGCACTCCGACAAAGATTAACCGTAAAGTCTTGTACTCAAGACGACCTTACATCTAAGGTCTCAACTGTTATAAATTCTAAGGTTCAAAATTTTCTCATCCTTACCCTTTTCACTAACCAGGCTTCTAAATCACATTTTTAACACAAAGCTATCCGAACATAACACTTAACACATCATCATACATCAATACAAACTAGTCTCTAGAGGGTTAAGGATATACCTGAAAATCAAATAGGCGGTTCAAAGGACCGCTAAAACTGGAAACTTCCACCGCGACCTCTGCCGTGGCCTGCTGGTGTATGAACATCCTGCCTAGCTATGGAAGGTGAAGAATCCGCAATCGATCTCAGTCAGGCTATCCCACCGCCGCCACCTGCCTGGACAGCCTTCTCGCCAAATGGCCCCGCTGGGCCGCAGCATAACAAGTCGCCGAAATAGTACGACACTCCCAAGCATGGGTCTACCACATCGACCACACCGAGGTAGGGGTGGCTCCATCTGGCTAACACCCATCCTCCCCCGAAAATCTGAAGCCCTGGAGCCCTGACCTGCTCCTGAACATCCCGAACGCCCCAAAGACTGTGGAGGACCACTCTGTACTGGCGGAGGCGCATAATCGCTCGGCCGAGGCGGTCCGCCTAAAGTTACCAAAGGTCCCTACTATCCTCGGCTCTCTTATGTTGATCTTCGTCTCACGCCGGTCTCTACGCTCTCAATCCTCGTGCATAAGCTCAGATACGGGCAATGTCCATGCCCTGACAAGAGCTACTCCTGTACAACTCTCTGCTAGATAATCGTCAAGTCCTGTGACATATCGGTGCACTCTATCCTCCATGTCTGCCACTAAAGCGGGGACATAACGAGCCAACGAGTCAAACTCTATACTGTATTCCCGAACCGTCCGCCCGTTCTGCCTCAACATCATTAATCTATCTGCCCGAGTTCTCCTCATCTGCGAGGGCAAGACGTGTGTAAGAAATGCCTCTGAGAACTCGTCCCAACCAGCTGGAGGCGCATGCTCCCCCCGGGATAGTTCCCATGAATCAAACCAGTCGACGACAGTATCACGCAGCCGATGTGAACCTAATACCACCGACTCTGTCTCTGAGGCCCTGATCACTTTCATGATCCGCTGCAGCTGTCGAATAAAATCATTAATAACAAGTATTGATTTTTTCTTAAATTCCACAGTAAGGAACTTGATTTCTAAAAGAAAAGAGACTTGAGAATTTGAAGTGTTTTGGTTTAAAAGAAAGGCATGGTTTTGTCTTAAATTGGTTTAAAACATAAAGTGTTATAATAGCTTTATGGGAAGTTAGTTATAACGACTTTATGAAAACAAAAGAATGGTTTTAGTATGAGATTTAAAATGGTAACTTGATTTTGGGAAAAGAGAAGTAACTTGAGTTTAATGGTATAAGTAACTTGTTTTCAAATATCGAACTTTTCTTGATGGAAAAGTATAAGTGGCTTGGTTTTAAAAGGTAGGAGTACCTTGATCTTAAAAGAGTTAGTTACTTGGGTTTTAAAAGTATACTTGACGTTGTTTTAAAAGTGTAAGCCACTTGGTTTAAAAAGGACAAAGTACGTGATTTAAACATGAACGTGTTTGGTACTACGGATAATAGTATCGAGTTATTTTACGTAAAAAGAGATCTTTTTGAAAGGATTAAAGTATGTAGTACTTTAGGGTTAAAACCCGGACTTTGACATAAAATGAAAGTACCTTGAGTTGTGTGTAACTTGCCTATGTTTGCGTGTGATAGCCTTGTTGTGCAAGTGTTGTATCCTTATGTTACCGCGTCTCTCGATGGAGGGCCGGTCATGTTATTCTTGATTTATGGACATACTGACACGATGGGTGGCCCACGGGTATGCTTCCACTAGGAGTGTTGTATTGTTATATCCTCGACCCATCGACACGTTGGCCCACGGGTATGGTTCCATTAGGATTGTTGTTCCATGGACTAGCTCTCCACGAGGTTTATCGATTTGGCCTCGTATCCGTAGCTAGCCCTCGTACTTGCCCCTGGCCGTTCTTGATGCAGTTGGTTCGTAGTTGGCTTTCAGACTTGCCCCGATCAGTTCTCGTTAGTGTCATTCCACGGACCACCCTCCACGGGTTTTACCGATTCGCCTTGGTATCCGTGGACGGTTTCTCGTGACTTGCCCCTGGCCGTGGCTGATTCGGCTTTGGTATCCGTAGTTAGCCTTCGCACTTGCCCCGCTCAGTTTTGTGGCGGTCTCGTGATCACGCTGGTATCCGTAGTTAGCCCTCGTATTTCCCCATCGCGACGTGACGCGCTGGTATCCGTAGTTGGCTTCGACTTGCCCCGTCACTTCGTGGTATGGTTATATAGTATTGTTAGTACGGCTTTGGTATCCGGTAGTTGGCTTCGTACTTGCCCGCCGCCGTGATGCGCTTTGGTATCCGGTAGTTAGCCTCGCATTTGCCACGACGGTTTTATGACACAGTGGACCGTGTTCAAGTGTACTTTGGTGTTGTTATATCATAGATCACCGAAGCGAGGAAGGAATTCCACGCATGATTGATGTTGGGCGTGAGACCCATTGTTATATTTTGAGTGATGACTTTGAGGCGAGTCCTCGACTTGACATAATCGTCATATATTGTGGTATCGTAGTTTGGTTATCATACATGTCTCCCGCTTTATATAGACTATTATGATTTCATTTACGATTTTGATTTCATATACTTGGTACTGTTATCGACCTCCTTGGGCTGCGTTCACGCCGCAGTAGGTACACGCTTGTTGATCCTCGCCATGGATCACGATTCGTCGAAGCTCCGTTTCTCCGAGGCTTATTCGTATAGTCCCCGTTGTTGTAGGTACTTACATTCGTGGTATGGCGAAGGCCCCGTCGTCGTAGTTGTGGTTACCTTCAGAGGTCTGTTGTGGCGCGTGGTTTGTAAAAGGATATAACTGCTCGTATATATATACGCAGTAAAGGTAACCGCTTTGGTTAGCTTGTTTCTTATTTTATCTGTTTCATGTTTAAGTTTTTATTTCCGATTTTCTCGATGTTGTATCACTAGGTGCCCGGTAAGGCACCACTGCCCGAGGTCGGGTCGTGACAAAAGTGGTATCGAGCGCTTAATCCTCGGAAAGTGTCTACGCATCAGATCTAGTAAAGTCTTGATTATCGGTGTTGTGCACCACATCTATAATCGTGAGGCTACATTATATTTAGGATTGATTTCCATTCTTCTCACTCGAGATCGTGCCTTAGAGCTGTGTTATAAGTTTGAATCCCTCTGACGTATTCTTATGTACCCGTTACACCTCTACGCAGTGCAACGAGCCCGGGAGGCGCGCGCAGAGAGGAGCCGCGAATAGAGCATAGGGTTACGAGGCACAGCCCGGTCATTACCGAGATAGTACTTGACGACAAGTTTTATGACGCCGCTAGCCTCAAAGAGATTTTAGAGCGACAAGCAGCTTTCATCGAGGCCACGATACCGAGCCTCCGCCCACGCGGCCAGAGCCGAGGATATGAGTTCAAGGAGACGGCCCGATTAGCTAGGTGGTGGTCGGAACGAGGACGGACGGGAGCTGGTGGTTCCGGCAGTACCAGTGATTCCCCCTAGATCCGATAGTCTGAGACTTCGGGATTTCTTGAGTTGCATTCGCGAGTTCTATGGATAGAGAGCTGAGGATGATTCTCAGGGTGTCGTGCTAGTTTGGGAGATTGTTATACTTGTGGCCGTCAGGGCCATGTGATGGGAGGATGTCCAAGCAGGAGGGATACAAGAGGGATGACTCACCTCACCGGTCGGGCCATGTTCATTGTTCGGAGAAGGGGTGTTAGTCGGATGAGGTCACCCCTACCTCGCAGGCCATTGTAATATACTCCATTATGGGAGTGTCGCATCGCTCGACCTTGTACGCTGGCCAACAGTGGCCATTTGGTGATAGTTTGTCCGACTGCAGGTAGCACAGATGTAGAGACTCACCTTTCTGGATCGGTGGTCGTTCATCGCCTTATATAGCTAGGCGCTGCAGGCGTGATTATGATTAGAGCGACAAAGGAAAGCGAGGCAAAGAGTCGCAGAGATATCTTTAGCCCCAAGAGACTTGTTTATGTTGTTATGCTGGTACATGTTAAGTGCTATGCACGGATAGCATTGTGTTAAGTGTGAATTAGAAAACATGGGTAGTTGAGAAAGGGTAAGTCCGAGACAGACGATTGTGAGCCTTAGAATTTATAATGCTTAGGACCTTGGATGCAAGGTCGCTGAGTGGATGATTTTACGGCTGGTCTTTGTCGGCACTTGGTATGCGTAAAATATATTGTGGGATAATTCCATGGGTAGTGTGAGACGGAAGTGGTAGCTTTCATGACGTGAATTAGTAAGATTGTTCCGGATCGGAACGAGAGTTTGGGCGATAGCGGGTCGGGTTGAGGCCAGATCGCGAGTCAACCCGCAGCCCGGAGTGAGGTGGGGTCAGTTCGAGGTGGTCTCGCCAGGTGGTAGGATCACAAGGGTGCTAGGCCCAGGTTTAGGTAACCATCGTATGAGTTCGTGGATGTGTTCGACTGCATCGGATCGCTAAGGCCGGAATGGCCTTGGGAATGAGAGGCTTGTAGATGACCAAGTTTGAGGTAGTGACTCCAAGGTTTTGGAACCAAGCGATGATCGGAGTATGGTACGTGTACTAGAGAGAGTTCGTGTACGAGAAGCGGTACGACGAGTAAGGAAAGAAGTGAACGCGTGTGTTAACGTAATAAAAGAGATCATTTTGTGGTGAAGTCAAGATGTGAGTATCCTTTAGACCACGGGTGGAAGCTTTAGTGTTGTTATACACTTTAGAGGTGATTCCTCACGGCTTGGATTGGATTTTTCACAGATGTTATATTATGGCCATCGGTGGCATAATTGGTTTCGTAAGTATAAGAGTGCGCTATACCAGACACGATGTTTTGAGACTTAGAAGGAACATTCGGGACGAATGTTTCTAAGGGGGGAAGAATGTTACACCCCATAGTTCCAGGGTATGTATGTGAGGACGTACGTACGAGAATACGACATTTAAATTAAAAGGAAGAAAGATGTGATTTTTCGACGGAAAAGTTTCCGAATTTTGTGAAGGAAAAATGTTCGTTAAAGGGAATTGATTCCCGCATTTGGTATTCTGACTTTTTGGAATATTTGAGAATTATGGAATTTTATTTCCGAATTGGTCACTGGGCCCACTGAGGAATTTACTGCTTTGGGGCCCACTTTATTTTTTTCGGATTTTTGGCATTACGTATATTTTTCTAAGACTAAATATTTTGGAAGCAGTGGGGCGACACGTGTCACCCCACGTGGCCCTATGGCCGAAAGTGAGGACACTTGACGTTGGGGGACAAGTGGCAAGCCACTTGTCCCATTTTTGTGGTGAACACTTGGTTGGTAGTTTACCCTCACACATGTACCCAATCCTCACCTTACACTTGCTTTAATCCTAGCCATTGATTTCTATAAATAGACCCTTAAGCTTGCAAGACTTCTTCATCCATTCTGAGATAATTTCCAAGGCAAAATACTCCTCCCTCTCGAGTGTAGCTCTCGGCCATGGGCTGATTTTAGGAGCTAGTGTTGTCCAAAAATTCTTAAACTTTTAAGTGTTCTTCCCAGGTGTTAGGAAGATTGTGTACCAAGTGTTGGAAAAGATTTCACACCCTAGCCTAGAAACCTTGCCTTGGCCGAATCATTGCCAAATTATAGCCTAAGTGTTCTTCACTTTTGGAGTCGATCTTGAGGAGTTGGTTAGAGCTTCTGGCGGTTGCTTGGAGCGGGTTGGAACGTAAGGATTTGGAGCTAAACGTTGCTCGTGATCGACTTATAATCTTGGATAATTTTGGGCTTATCGAGGTAATGATCTATGTCCTCTATCAGAATCGGATATTACATATTGTGGTAATTTAGAATCGAGTATAAGATATATTGGAAGGATGTTTATAAAGAATTGAATCAGATTTACATCGACCGTATTTACGAGATTTGTAGTATTATCGTGGCAAGGTTGTACACGCCCGGTTAGACGGTAACCCCGAGTTGTCGCTTAGTACGCCTTGTTAGAGGAGAGATTTATGTGGTCATGCGGGGAGGTGCCAATTTTCCGTAGAATATGGAACCTTGTATTTAGAAATGTTCTACGAAGGGATCTAGAAGTTGATAGACGCTTTTGTGGCCTTTATAGTCAAGTACTACGAGTAGCGATTCTACTTGGAGGGTGGAAAAGGCTAGCAGGTTACAAGATTTTGGAGCATTTTGCTAATTGTCGATAATCGTCGCGAGGTATGTGAACCTCTTCCTATCTTTTCTAGCATGATTGTGAACTATGTAGTACCAGAGACGACGTGTATAAACGAATTTGGTTGGTTTAAAACATAAAGTGTTATAACGGCTTTATGGGAAGTTTGTTATAACAACTTTATGTAGGTAAAGAAATGGGTTGTGGTTTTTAAAAGGTAAGAGACTTGACTTATAAATGACTTGATGTGAAATATTAAGGACTTGGTTTGTGTTAAAAAGTTGTGAAACCGCATTTATGAGAAATGGGTAATTGGGTTTTAAAAGGAATAAGTTATATTGATTTCGGAAATGAGAATAAGTATCGAACACAAACCACTGCAGCGTTAATAAAGGAAAATGTATTGACAAATAATTAATTATATTAAAACCAGTAGAAACCTCCATCTGCATAGAAGCTAAGATAAGACAAAATTGTATTACATTTCCTAGATCATGGCTGCTTTAATAAAATCATTAATAACAAGTATTGATTTTTTCTTAAATTCCACAGTAAGGAACTTGATTTCTAAAAGAAAAGAGACTTGAGAATTTGAAGTGTTTTGGTTTAAATGAAAGGCATGGTTTTGTCTTAAATTGGTTTAAAACATAAAGTGTTATAATAGCTTTATGGGAAGTTAGTTATAACGACTTTATGAAAACAAAAGAATGGTTTTAGTATGGGATTTAAAATGGTAACTTGATTTTGGGAAAATAGAAGTAACTTGAGTTTAATGGTATAAGTAACTTGTTTTCAAATATCGAACTTTTCTTGATGGAAAAGTATAAGTGGCTTGGTTTTAAAAGGTAGGAGTACCTTGATCTTAAAAGAGTTAGTTACTTGGGTTTAAAAAGTATACTTGACGTTGTTTTAAAAGTGTAAGCCACTTGGTTTAAAAAGGACAAAGTACGTGATTTAAACATGAACGTGTTTGGTACTACGGATAATAATATCGAGTTATTTTACGTAAAAAGAGATCTTTTTGAAAGGATTAAAGTATGTAGTACTTTAGGGTTAAAACCGGACTTTGACATAAAATGAAAGTACTTGAGTTGTGTGTAACTTGCCTATGTTTGCGTGATAGCCTTGTTGTGCAAAGTTGTCAGATCCTTATGTTACCGCCTCTCGATGGAGGTCGGTCATGTTATTCTCGATTGATGGACATACCGACACGATGGGTGGCCCACGTATGCTTCCACTAGTGAGTGTTGTCTTGTTATATCCTTGGACTCGACACGCTGGGTGGCCCACGTACGGTTCCATTAGATTGTTGTTCCACGGACTAGCTTCCACGAGGTTTACGACGGCCTTGGTATCCGTAGCTAGCCCTCGATTGCCTGGCCGTTGCCGATGCAGGTTGGTTCCGTAGTTGGCTGATTTGCCCCGATCGCTCGTTAGTGTCATTCCACGACCACTCCACGGGTTTTACCGATTCGGCCGGTATCCGTGGTCGTTTCTCGTACTTGCCCTGGGCCGTGGCTGATTCGCTTTGGTATCTGGTCGTTAGCCTTCGCACTTGCCCCATTCAGTTTTGTGGCGGTCTCGTGATCACGCCTGGTATCCGTAGTTAGCTCAGACTTGCCCCATCGACGTGACGCGCCTTGGTATCCGTAGTTGGCTTCGTACTTGCCGTGTCGCCTTCCGTGGTATGGTTATATAGTATTGTTAGTACGGCTTTGGTATCCGGTAGTTGGCTTTCGTACTTGCCCGTAATTGGTGACGCGCTTTGGTATTCGTAGTTAGCGTCAGACTTGCCCCAGACGGTTTTATGACACAGTGGGACTCGGTGTTCAAGTGTACTCATAGTGTTGTTATATCATGCATCGCCAAGTGAGAAGGAATTCCACGCATGATTGATGTTGTGGCGTGAGACCCATTGTTATATTTTGAGTGATGACTTTGAGGCGTAGTCTCGACTTGACATGACTTCTCATACGTCAGGTAGTTTGGTTATCATACATGTCTCCGCTTTATATAGACTATTATGATTTCATTTACGATTTTCGGGCCACATACTTGGTACCAGATCGACTTCTGCGTTGCGTCATGCCGCAGTAGGTACACCAGCTTGTTGATCCTCGCCATAGGATCACGAGTTTCGGCGAAGCTCCGCTTTCTCCGAGGCTTATTCGTATAGTCCTGTTGCAGTACTTACATTCGTGGTATGGCGGCCCCTGTCGTCTGTCATGACCCGCTCAGGCGTGGATCGTGCCTTACCGGCACCCAAGTAGTCATACATCGTAGTAATCGGAAATATAAAGCAAGACATGAAAGCTTTATAAAATAGAACACGCTTTAAGTGAGAAAACACGCTTTTCGCATATATATAAAAACATGGTTTAGCGCTACATCCGATATCGCATAACAGACTACGCACTTAAGGAAATATACAACTATGGCGGACAGGCCCCGCCATACCGATCAGCATAAAACTATCTACAACAGGGAGATCATACCTAAAAGTAGAGCCTCCGGAAAGGATGGAGCTCCTGACACCAACGTAGAGATCCTAGGAATGTGGATCTAGCACCTGCTTGCCCTTACCTGCGGCATGAACGCAGCCCAAGGAGGTCAAGATAACAGTACCAAGTATGTGAAACTATAAAGAATCAAATAAAATCAAAGTATTTAAAACCTTTTCACAAATACAATCGGTTCAATTGCACATAGTGTCACATCACAAACAACAACAAGAATAGGAAAATCAGAATGTGTCTATTCTAGGCCGCGAATGATCGGGCAAGGCCAATCGCCCATAGTATCATTCTGCGTGCCTAGTCTCGACTTCGAACAGACCGCATGAGGTATTCCTCGATCGGGGCAGCTAACCCCAAAGATCCGCCTAGGCTCCCGCACCGCATAGCCTCAAAAGACCGTGATAGTCTCAACAGACCGCATAGTGAATCCCCGCATCGTGCTAAACACCCGAATGATCAATCCCGAGCATACCGCTGCTCGCATAGTCTCACAGACCGCATAGGCCGATAGACCAAGATCGCGGGCAAGCCTCAGATAATAATCGGGGTAGTGATACAATAACAAGACAACGGACTTACCGTTAGCAACGTAAGCACATCAATTCAAGACACTAACCTGTGTAGCATCATAATATGTCTACTTATCACACAAATCTTATTACACTTAATGAAATCAATACAAGGCTTTTATAAACAAACAAGTAAACAGCTTCCTTTTATCTTCTTAAGTTGTTATACCTAACTTCCCATAAAGCTAGTATAACTCTTAAGCTTTTGTTTTAAAACCAAATATTTATCTTCTGTTAAAAATGATTCAAGATTCTTTTGAAATGTTTTCGCTTCTTGTTATTCAGCTTAAGCCGCAGGCATTGCCGTAAGTATTATTCAAAGTGCTTGCCAGGCATTGCCATAAGTATTATTCAGCTTAAGTCAAAGACATTGCCGTAGTTATTATTCGCTTAACACACGTACGCCTACCGTACTATATATTGTAAAATATCATGCTTTAGGAAGAATCACATACCTTCTCAAATAAAACCACCGCCAAGTTGAATATGTCACGCGCAGAGAGTCACCATAATAGTCACAGATATCTATCAAAGACTACTCAAGGTCATTCTAAACAGAGGGTTCATAATTCTACTAAGTCGGGCAAAGACTTCCCTACCGTGAGCTATATAAGTTCATTGTGAAAACAAATCCTATGTAAGTCTGCTTTGATTATTCTTCTAAGTATTTATACTTATTCTTATTCTACAATGAAGTATTCTCTAATTCAAAAGAGGGTTAGGATTAGTTACCTCGGTAAGCCCAATAATATCCTAGAAAAGTCGCTACTGAGCAAGGTTTTGCTCCTAAGTTGTATGCTCCATGAAACCTTAGAAGTTCTTCACAACTTCTACTAAGTACTAAGGTATTTGGGCTGTGGTATTTTGGGGCATTATAACAAAACAAGAAGGCAACTTTTCTACCAAGGAGGGGGTAGGTTTCTGCCAGTTAGGCTGGGGTAGCCTCGCCAAGCTTCTCGGGGAGGGGGTGTTGGACGAATTGCTACAAAGGGAGAGGGAAGGATTTTTAGACTTGAAAGCTTTGTGGATGAAGAACTCTTCATCTCAAGAGGGTATTTATAGCCAAGCCTCGCCAACCAATGGCCAAGATGAAGACAAGTGCAAGGCAAGTGTAAGGCCAAGATCAAGCCAAGTGCACCCTAACCCCTACTCCACAAAACACTCCACAAAACACTCCACAAAACATGGCACAAAACAAGGCCTAAGCAAGGAACCAATCGCCAAGGCCAACACCCTCTGACGCCCAATCGCCCAAAGCCACCCCACTTGTTTCAATGCAGGGTGACACGCCACCCTCCCGCTGTCCAAAATGTTTCGCCTCTCTAAAAATCCGCAAAATAAGAAATGGCATAGCCTAATTTTCTACGAAAGCCGTGGAAACGCTTTCTGAAAACGATTCTTTTAGTGAGTCAGGTACAAAAGAAAACGCCCAAGGCTAACTAAGGCCAACTTTTGTAGACGTATTCCTTACGCATATACTGAAATACGGTATTACATTCTCCTCCTTAGAAACATTCGCCCGAATGTTCCTTCTCAAGACGCTTAACGATAAGATTCTTCATAACTTAAACAGCTTGCAAATGCCACACGCGCCACAAAACAACACTTAGGCATAAACGATAACGAAAATTTACAAGTAGGAAAGTGAATTACCCGGAGGTGTGGGGAATAGTGAGATACTTCGCCTCATGTCCTCCTCGCTTCCCACGCCATCTCCTCTCTCGAGCTCGCTCCGCCACAAGACTTGACGGCCACGCCCTTCGTCCGCAGACGCCTAACTCCGACGATCGACTATCGCTATGGAATCTCTCATACGATAACCCCACACCGACATCGCCAACGGTGTACCTAGATGGATCCCCGATACATCTTCTCAAAGATAGATACGTGAAAACCGGATGACCGCTTCCGTGACGGACGGCAGATTCAACTCATAGGCAACCTTGCTTACCTCGCGACAACTAAACGCCCAACGTACCTAGGGTCGAAGTTTCCTTCTTCCCAAATCTCATCACACCCTTCACGGGTGACACCTTTAGAAAACCCAATCATGAACCTCGAACTCAAGATGCCGACGACGATGATCCGCATACGACTGGCCGACTCGAGTCAATAATAGCCGCCTGATAAGCTTCACCTTATCCATCGCCACGCACCAAATCGTCCCACTAGCCGCACTCGCCCACATCGAACCAACCTATAGGCGATCCGCACTTCCTCCCATACAAGGCCTCATAAGGCGCCATCCGAATACCGGAGTGGTAGCTATTATTATACGCAAACTCAACTAGAGGCAAATGATCCTCCCAACTACCATCGGTCAATAACACAAAGCTCGCAAAGATATCCTCAAGAGTCCGATAGTGCGCTCGCCCCGTCTGCTCGTGGATGAAATGCGACTGTCAGCTCACTCGGCCCCTAAACTCTCGAAGGACCTTAAGTTAGCCGTAAACCGGGCTCCTCTCGATATGATCAAGTAGGGACTCATGCACCGACGATCTCTGATGTAAAGTCCGCATAATCCTCACCAAAAGTCGCCCGACGGAAGAAAGTGGGCTGATTTCACACCGCCGACGATAACCCATATAATCATGTCTCCTCCGAGCGAGGTAATCCCGACGAAGTCCATGTTGATTACCTCCCACTTCCGTGTCGATCTCAATCGCTCAGAATAAACCACCGTGCCTCGTGCTCTACCTTCACCGCCGACAACACGCACCGAGCTACGAACTCGCAACGCCTCTTCAAGCCATCCCACCAATACACGTGATCTGGGCGTCGTGGTACATCTTGGTCGACTTTGACGGATAGAGTAACGCGCCTGCGGCTTCCCCAAGAACTCGCCAAGTCCTCAAACATCCGAACACACACCGCTTCAAACCTTAGCACCCCATCGTGCTACTCAAAAGCGACCCTTGCCCTCACGAAGAGTCATCACGATATCGAATCAAAGCCGATCTCGAATCGTTGCTCTTCACCTCTCGACACGGAAGACTCGCAACCTCACGAACTCTAACCCCACCGCTATCGTAATCAATCAAACGGACACCAAGGCTCGCTAATCGATGCAAATCACGAACCATGTCCTCCTCTCTAGCCGCACATCCGATAGGCTCCCATCGACCTACGACTAAGAGCATCCGCCACAACATCGCCTTCCCGTGGTACAGATATCAACATCGTAATCCTTAAGCAACTCTAACCACCGCCTCGCCGTGAAGTTCAGCTCCTCCGTCAAGATATACCGAGGCTCTTGTGGTCCGTATAAATATCCACGTGAACCCCATACAAATAGTGCCTCCGCATCTTCAAAGCGTGAATTACTACGCTAACTCCAAATCACGCGGGTAGTTCTCTCGTGTTTCTTCACCGGGACGCATATGCTATAACCCCGCCATGCCGCATCAACACACATCCCAACCCGATGCCCGACGATCACAATACACGACATAACCGCTCGACCTCCGAAGAGTAAGAACGGGCGGCCGCCAATCTCTCCTTCAAGAATCGAAACCCCGCCACAAGCATCACCATCGAACTTGGCCGCTTTCCGAGTCACCCTAGTCAACGGTGCAGATAGAAGCAAACTTCTACGAACCGATAATATCCTCGCAAGGCCTAAAATCGCGAACCTCTCGCTGAGTAAGAGTTCAGGCCAAGTCTCGACCGCCGATTCGCCAGACAACTCGAATGCCATCACCCGATAATATGCCCAAGAAACGCCATCAAGTCAACCAAAACTCACATTTGGAAACTTGGCATAACCGCTGGTCTCGAGAATCACAAGACAGCCTCTCAAATGCTCCGCACGCTCGCTCCGAGCGAGAATAAACCAAGATATCATCAATGAACACTATCACAAACGCGTTCAAAATGGCTTGAACACTTGCTCATCAAATCCATGAATACCACGAGCATCGTCAACCCAAAAGACATGACTCGAACTCATAATGCCCGCATCGTCCTAATGCATCCTGTGGACATCCACCTCTCTCGACTCGCACTGATGATAGCCCGATCGCAGATCAATCTCGAGAAACATCTCGCACTCGCAATCGTCGAACAAATCATCAATCCCGGAAGGGGTATTCGTTTTAATGGTCACCTTGTTCACCGTCAGAATCAACACATGCGCAGGCCCCGCCCTTCTTCTTCACGAACAATACCGCCGCTTCCTGCGGAGAAACAATGGGCCTAATGAAGCCCTTCTAGCAAATCCTTGCCGATCCTTCAACTCTCTCAACTCGGCAGTGCCATTCTCGTATGGCGGAATGGAAATAGCCGAGTATCCGCAACACATCTATACAAAACTCGATCTCCTCTCTCGAGGGATACCCGGAGGTCATCCGAAACACGCCCGGGAACTCACGACCATCGAATCGATCAAAAATCTGGTACCGCAGCCTTCGTGATCAAACACCCGAACGAGATGATAGATATACCCTTCGCACTATCTTCCTAGCCTCGAGGTAGGAAATAAACCTACCTCTACGATACCGCGTTCCTCCCACTCAACAACCGGCCCTCAGAACCGGAACCGCATTACTTCTCTCTCTCAGCCTACATTGGCGTAGCAAGAAGCTAGCCAATCCATCCCCATAATCACGCCAAGTCAATCATCTCCAACTCTATCAAGTCGGCCAGTGGTCCGACGATCAGAATGGTCACAGACAAGCTCTATATACCCGCCGAGCTACCACCGAATCACCCATCGGCGTAGCTACCTCGAAAGTGGTCCATGGACTCGTGCTCTATCCCTATCCTACTAGCAACAAGTGGGAGATATATAGACAGAGTAGAACCCGATCTATCAAAGCATACACATCAAACCTGAATCGAGCAGGTACCGCGACGACATCGCGAGGCCTCCCGATCCTCGCTTACCGACAGCATATACGCGCTTCGAGGACCGCTAGAATCCGACTCGCGCACGACCTCGCCGCGACCGCTGATCCACGTTGTACCTCCTCCGGGCGAGTAATCGCTTGGGATGAAGAGCGCAATGCACTCAGATCGCCCTACTACCGCCGCCCCTGGTCTGACAAACTTCGCGAAATGACCGCCGCCACAAGTATAGCAGTTCTGAGTACGCCCGTAACGGTATTCGCCACAACGGCACACCGAGCAGACTAACCGCTAGCACCTCGCACTCGAAATCAAGTCCTCGCCCCGACCGCCTCGATCGCTCCGGGTCAGATCGAATGAGGTAGGAGCGCTCATACCGGCCGTGGTGCAAATCGACTTCACGATGCCGCCACCCCGAGGACCACCAAAGAACCGCCGCTCGCCTTCTTCGCCGCTGATATCGCTTACCCGCCGGTCTCTACGCCTCACATCCCAGGCACGACAGCTCGCATACTGTTATGTCCATGCTCGGTCAAGGCGGACACACCCGCACAAGACTCGCCATGTAATCATCTAGCCCAGCCGACATAGCGATGCACCGCCCTCCATCTCTCGCACAACATGGGACATATCGAGCCAAAGAATCAAACTCGACATCAGACTCCTCACCAAGGCCCCTCCTGCCTCAAAGAACAAGAATCTATCACTCGTTCTCCTCATCCGCGGAGGCAAGAAGTTGTGAGAAAAGCCTCAAAACTCATCCCATACCGCCGAGGCGCATGCTCTCCCGAAAGCTCCCATGAATCAAAACCAATCGATCGCGATCACGCACCGACGCGAACCGAATGTCACAGACTACCAAGCCCCGATCACCCGTGATAATCCTTCGCAGCTGACGGATGAACTCTCGCGATCATCTTCCGCCGACCAGAAACTCGAGGGCTACAACTAAGGAAATCCCGTAGTCTCAAACTATTCGCCTGCACTACGCGCGACCGAGCCGAGTCGAATCGAACCGCCAGATCCAGCCTCTCTCTCGACGGGCCACAACTTTAGCCAAAAGTCGGGCCATCTCTCAGATTCTAACTCTCCGCCTGTGCCGGGATGCGAGCGGGTACCGTGGTCTCGCTGGGCCGGCGGCGCATAGAACTCGCTGCCTCGTATAGACTGGGCCCGAGCCCTCGTGACTGGGTGTCTCGCTAGCGCCTCCTACGCTTTGCTCTTCTCCGGGCCCGTTTTACGCGAGGCATAATCATATAGAAAGGAATACGTTAGAGGGTCCAACCTATAACACGCCTCTAAAGCACGATCTCGTAATGAGAAGAATGGAAACCAATCCTAAATATCCTATAGCCTCTCGACATTGCTGGTGCACAACACACCGATAATCAAGACTTACTAGATACGGCTCAGACACTTTCCGAGGATTAATCGCTTCGATATCACTTTTGTCACGCACTGCCTGTGGCTCGTGGATCGTGCCTCACCGGCACCCAAGTAGTCATACATCGTAGTAATCGGAAATATAAAGCAAGACATGAAACAGCTTTATAAAATAGAATACGCTTTAAGAAAACATCGCTTTCTAAGATATATATAAAAACACGGTTTAGCGCTACATCCGATATCGCATAACAGACTACGCACTCTAAGGAAATATACAACTATGGCGACAGGCCCCGCCATACCTCGATCGCATAAAACTATCTACAACAGGAGATCATACCTAAAAGTAGAGCTCCCGAAAGGACGGAGCTCCCGACACCAACGTAGAGATCCTAGAATGTGATCTAGCACCGCCGCCCTTACCGCGCAGATGAACGCAGCCCCAAGCGAGGTCAAGATAACAGTACCAAGTATGTGAAACTATAAAGAATCAAATAAAATCAAAGTATTTAAAACCTTTTCACAAATACACCGCTCAATTGCACATAGGTCACATCACAAACAACAAATCGGTAATAGGAAAATCAGAATGTGTCTATTCTAGGCCGCGAATGATCGGGCAAGGCCAATCGCCCATAGTATCATTCTCGCGTGCCTAGTCCTCGACTTCCGTGATCCCGCATAGTCACACATGCACCGCACGAGGTATTCCTCAGACGGGGCAGCTAACCCCAGATCCGCCTAGGCTCCCGCACTCGCATAGCCTCAAAAGACCGTGATAGTCTCAACAGATCGCATAGGAATCCCCGCATCGCTAAACACCTTAATGATCAATCTCGAGTATACCGCTGCCCGCATAGTCTCACAGACCGATACAGCCGATATAGACCAAGATCGCGGCAAGCCCTCAGATAACAATGTGGGTAGTGATACAATAACAAGATAACGGACTTACCTGCTAGCAACGTAAGCACATCAATTCAAGACACTAACCTGTAGCATCATAATATGTCTACTTATCACACAAATCTTACTACACTTAATGTAAATCAATACAAGGCTTTTATAAACAAACAAGTAAACAGCCTTTTATCTTCTTAAGTTGTTATACCTAACTTCCCATAAAGCTAGTATAACTCTTAAGCTTTTGTTTTAAAACCAAATATTTATCTTCTCGTTAAAAATGATTCAAGATTCTTTTGAAATGTTTTCGCTTCTTGTTATTCGTGCTTAAGCCACAGGCATTGCCGTAAGTATTATTCGCTTAAGCTTGAGGCATTGCCATAAGTATTATTCAGCTTAAGTCAAAGACATTGCCGTAGTTATTATTCGCTTAACACATGTACGTCACCGCACTATATATTGTAAAATATCATGCTTTAGGAAGAATCACATACCTTCTCAAATAAAACCACCGCCAAGTCAATATGTCGCGCAGAGTCACCATAATAGTCACAGATATCTATCAAAGACTACTCAAGGTCATTCTAAACAGAGGGTTCATAATTCTACTAGAAGTCGGGCAAAGACTTCCTACCGTGAGCTATATAAGTTCATCAGAAAACAATTCCCATGTAAGTACTTTGATTATTCTTCTAAGTATTTATACTTATTCTTATTCTACAACAAAGAAGTATTCTCTAATTCAAAAGAGGGTTAGGATTAGTTACCCTGTAAGCCCAATAATATCCTAGAAAGTCGCTACTGAGCAAGGTTTTGCTCCTAAGTCAGATGCTCCATGAAACCTTAGTTCTTCACAACTTCTACTAAGTACTAAGGTATTTGGGCTAGGTATTTGGGCATTATAACAAAACAAGAAGGCAACTTTTCTACCAAGGAGTGGGGTAGGTTTCCAGTTAGGGGCTGGGTAGCCTCCAAGCTTCTCGGGAGTGGGGGTGTTGACTAATTGCTACAAAGGGAGAGGAAGGATTTTTAGACTTGAAAGCTTTTATGGATTTAAGAACTCTTCATCTCAAGAGGGTATTTATAGCTCAAGCCTCGCCAACCAACGGCCAAGACGTAAGACAAGTGCAAGGCAAGTGTAAGGCCAAGATCAAGCCAAGTGCACCCTAACCCCTACTCCACAAAACACTCCACAAAACACTCCACAAAACATGGCACAAAACAAGGCCTAAGCAAGGAACCAATCGCCAAGGCCAACACCCTCTCGACGCCCAATCGCCCAAAGCCACCCCACTTGCTTTCAATGCAGGTGACACACGCCACCCTCCCGCTGGTCCAAAATGTTTCGCCTCTGAAAAATCCGCAAAATAAGAAATGGCATAGCCTAATTTTCTACGAAAGTCGTGGAAACGCTTTCATGAAACGATTCTTTTAGCGAAGTCAGGTACAAAAGAAAACGCCCAAGGCTAACTAAGGCCAAACTTTTGTACGTATTCTCACGCATACTCGAAATACGGGTATTACACCGCCGTAGTTGCGGTTACCTTCTGCAGGTCCGTGTTGTGGCTGTGGTTTGTAAAAGGATATAACTGCTCGTATATATATACGCAGAAAGGTAACCGCTTTTGGTTAGCCTGCTTTCTTATTTTATCTTGTTTCATGTTTAAGTTTTTATTTCACGATTTTCTCGATGTCAGATCACTAGGGTGCCCGGTAAGGCACCACTGCCCGAGGTCGGGTCGTGACCAAGTGCTATAACCCTTTATGGTTTTTAGACAAATTCATTCTTTTTATAACCAAGAGACTTATACTTTTAAAACCAAGTATCACATACTTTCAACTCAAGTTTCTTAACTTTCAAATTACTTCAAGTCTCTTAATCTTTAGAAATCAAGTTTCTTCTACTTTTAAACCTCAAGTAACTCACACCTTTAAAACAAGTTACTTCTCTTAAATCATGTCATTTCTCCTCTTTTAAAACAATTAAGTAAACCACTCCTTTGACTCCCCTAAAGTCATTATAACGACCCCTAGGTTTTGGAACTAAGGCACTAGCCAAAAGATTTGGAAACCACTTCCTTTTCAAGACTCTATGTACTTTAAGTAAAATACTTTCACTTGAGAATCCAAACTTCACTAAGGAAATGGATTATAACAACTTACAATTAAAACATCAAAGTACAATCAAGGAAGTATATGTAACAAATTCTATATTAGGCAATCCAAGTACAACCAAGGAATGGATCATTTAAGAGTAGACATACTTTCTTTATCTTAAGGAATCATGCTAGAAGAGAGATAGTTCACATACCTTTCGGCTTAATCCCCAAGCTAAGTCGAATACTCCGCACGTAGAAGTGTCAACCTATAATGGTCACAACATGACTATCAATTTCTAGTTTCTAACGTAGAGTAATACTAAGTATACGGTCTCTTATTCTACGGAAAATCGCAAAGACTTCCTTTGTTTCTACATACTTTTCCACCTTTTCAAGGCCGAATTCAATAACCAAACATGCCACATTTAAGGCTCAACATACCAACCAATCAAAGGGGATTACACGCCTTACAATACGTAAAATTCCGCCACAATTCATACCAAGTAGTTTAATACTCAAAGCCATTCTCGCTAACCATATAACAACACAAGTCCTTTCCAACTCTTTTCAATCCAAGTTCTTAGGTCAAACATGTTATATAGTCATAAACAACTTAACAACTAATATTCCTTCTTTATATAAATACGTGATAACTTAAACTAATAATCAACTTGAATTGTAATCTTAAGGCTAAACATGCTAGTTTTCGGATTAGGGTTCCAATATCCAATACACTTATCAAACTTCATACTATATATCTCATGCTTGCTAATATCCAAAGCTACAACAATAAGTAATCTTTAATTACTAAAACGACAAGAATGTTACCTCTACAAGCCCTTAAAATTTCCAAGATTCAAAAGTCGCTCCTTAGTAATTCTTAGCTCCTTTCCTTTACGCCCAATCCGCTATTCAAGCCTTTAAAGCTCACAACCAACTTCTCTTCCAATTCCAATCCAAAACTAGGAAAACTACTTAGGTTTTCGCCTTGCGCCTAACGTGAAAACGTCATTTTTCCGAAATCTTTCTATTGAGATATCCTTACAATACCCTTAGGGACCTAGGGTTAAAGTCTTGTGAATAATGGATCAAAACTACAAAAAATTTGTGTGGAAGGGAGGGTGAACCCGAGAGCTACTACAATGAACAAGAATGTGTGAAATTTTTCTAAGTGTTTCAAGAGCTTGTCTTGCACTAGTGTGGTATATAAAACACAATGGAGGGTCAAGATATCAACACTGAGTGGCTAGGATGAAGGACAATTAATGTTAAGCTGCCGACAAGCTGACAATCAACAATCTCAAGCTAGCAAGACTTGTTCATCTTCAATGGTCAATGACCATTTTACCCTTGCAATTTTCGACCAAGACCAGCGGGAGGTGCCACATGTCGCCTCTCATTCGTCCATAAAATTCCGTAACCCACGTGGGCCCCGCAAAACGTAAAATTTCTCGGGTGGGCCCCACGTGACCAAATCCGTAAAAATAAATTTCCATAATGATAATAAGTTCCATATTCTTCAAATAATGCATTTTGAGAACCTAATTCTCATCAACGAACCTTTTTCCTTTCCAACGTTCGGAAGATTTTTTGTCGGAAAAACAATTCTTCCTTTCGCACTCAATTTCCAAGTCTCGATTCCTTACGCATATCTCTCTTATACATGTCCCGACTTACGGGGTGTAACATTCTTCCCCCCTTAGAAACATTCGTCCCCGAATGTTCTTAGTCGGTTTTCAAGCTTATACAAACTCCGGCACAATCTCTATACTATGCCTAACAATCAATACTCCACAAGACCAACGATGCCACACATGGCCACCACATAACATAAGTAAACATATCAATGGACCCTCCGTCCGTGGTCCTTCTCACAATACTCAAAGGTTACGCTTTTCTCAAACACGGATCCTTAGAGGTTCCTTTGTTTTCCTACTTGTCATACCTTCTCGCATTTATAAACTTATTTAGTACACGACAAAATCTCAAATATTGTTTTTGTTCTCCAATCCTGAGTTACTACCCCAACGTGGCCATTATGCTACTTGAATTTCCGCTAAGGCTCTTCTTGGCCCCACGACCTGTTCCTGGACGATCCACGAACTCGCATAACGATTAACTAAACTTGGGCCTTGCATCCCTGGACCCTATCACATAGCGAGACCATTACCAACCGACATCACCCCATTCCATACTACCTATTGACCTAAACGAGTCCATAACCCACCCATCCGCAAACTTAACTTCACATTCTTAGTCCAAATAAATCTCTCTTATCTCAAGGTACTTCTTACCCTATCCTCCCATTCACTAGAGGTTCGCCACATAAGCCAAAGTATTTCATCAGACATCCTTCCCTATCTGGCCTTACACTTACATGGGTAACTACAACTTGTGAACTCTACACAACTATAGTCTCTTCACTTACCATTTTTGTCAACATTCTTAACTTTTCACTTTACTAATCAAAGTATTCCTACCTGGGGGTACTATCACTTACAACTGCTAGCAACAAAGGGAAAACATATATGCTAGGGCGAAATCAGAATCTATCAATGCACCTATGATTCAAAAGAATCGAGATATACCTGTAACCCCACGTGATGTTGCCTCCTGATCCTGCCCCGTAGTCACATCATCTATGCGGTTCGAAGGACCGCCAGAACTATAAACTCCACCCTGACCTCTACCATGGCTGGATGACATCTGAACACCCCGCTCGGGGACGCACACCAGGAGAAAAGGGAATCAACCATCGGCCTCATAGGCTGAGCCACCTCACCGGTGCTCCTTCTAAAAGGACATACCCTCAGTATATGGCCCGGACGGCCACAATAAAAACAAACACTTGTTCCATAACGGCATTTCCCCATATGACGCTTACTACATCGGAAACACTGAGGAATAAGTGGCCTCGACTGAGAAAATCCTCTGCTCCTCTGAGAACTTCGACCCCTGGAGCTTGGATCGGCTCCTAAATACCTTGTGGAGTCCAATCTCTCACCTGTGAGCTGCGGGGGTATGTACTGGGTAGGCTGAGACAAATATCTCACTCACTGCTGAGGCTGCTTATCCAAGAACTCACCGGGATAACCAACCGTTCTAGCCCTCTTACGCTGATTCCCGCGTTGGCTCTCTACCCTCTGTACACCTGTCTGTACTGGCCGAATAACCTCTTGCTGATGAAATTGTAGCACCGCTATCTTGGTCAATAACATAACTGCTTCCCTCATGACCCTATAGTCTTCTCCTAACTGAGAAACTGGAGGCTCTGGTGCTGGGGCCTCAAAACCTGGCGCAGGAGAACTCGCCGACTACGGCATAATATCTGTTTTACCCTGGGTATGATCCCTATCAACTCTCTGAGTCTGACTGGTAGCTCCTGCTACTCCTTTGCCCTTCTCGCATCGCTGTTCTCGAGGCATAGTTGAAACATAATAATACGTCAGAGAGGAATTATCTTAATAACACAGCTCTATGGCACGATCTTAGAGTGAGAAGAATAGAAACCAACTCCTAAATGTCCTGTAGCCTCTGCTTACGGGTGGCGCGCAACACACCGATAATCAAGACTCTACTAGACACGGTGTAGACATTCCGAGGATCGATCGCTCGATACCACTCACACGCCAACCCCTGCCCACGATCGGTGCCCTACCCGCACCTTCTACCGATCGACAAAAGTAAATCGCGGAAGTTAAATAACGCCTCATTTTTTTTTAAAACCAACCTACGTACAAGGGCAAAGCCGACAAAGCTTCCATATAATATACATCATCAAAAGACACTACACTGTACACGAGTCCAATCCCACATATGAATACTGCACTTAAGAGTTATATCAACTATGACGGACAAGGCCCCGCTGCACTGCAAATCGCATAAAATCAGACATGAACTATACCAAAATGATAAACTCCAATGTACGGAGCTATCCAAAAACTCGAAAGGTGGTCCTACACTGCAGATCACCAAATCGTACCTAAACTCATGCAGATGAACGCAGCTTCAAAGCGAGGTCAAGACAAAGAATGTACCAAGTATGTGAAATCAAAATATCAGAATGAAATTATAATACCTATACAAAACAGGAGACATGTATGATAGCCGAACTATAGTACACAATACCTAAACAGTCATATCAACTCAGGGACGCATGCCCTCAAAGTCACTACTCAAATATAACTATCGGTCACACGCCCACAATATCAATCATGCCCGTGGAATCCTTCCTCACTGCCGGCAGTCCATGATATAATATAACACCAATAAGCATACATGAACACCAAGTCCCACATATGTCCTAAAAACTGTATGGGCCAAGTAGGAAAATGAACCACTGAGATCCACTGGCTATCAATCGATCGGCAAGTACGAAAGCCAACTACTGATCCATCCTCGCCACTAAATCTCATGGAGGGCTAATCCATCAATAAAAATATCTCACGTGGTCGCACGCCTTAATCCCACATCGTATAAGTACGACCATGGGGTAATACAAACAACCGAATCTAACCCGCCTCGGTCACATGCCCTAATCCCACATCGTATAAGCATGTCCAGGGAGTAATACAAATAATGGAAGCATACCCGTGGAATCTCACATCACCATCGGTACGTCCAAGTAAACTTATAACAAGACAGCCGGCCCTCCAACCGAGAGTCACGGAAGCGTAAAAATATAATACTTGCACTCAAAGGCTATCACCAGCACACATAGTCAAGTTCATAAAATCTTTAGACTTTCATTTTATAAACTCAAGGCACTTACGTTTTATATAAAAGAAATCGGGATTTTAACACTAAGTACTACGTACTTCCATTCTTTTCAAAAGACACATTTTTATATAAAACCCCAAGATACTAACACCTGTAGTATCAAGGCATGTCTATTTTTCAAACTAAGTTACTACATCTTTAGAAATTCATTTCAAGACTTGAAATGAAGTAACTTCTAATTTCACCACCTAGGCAACTCGTACCTATCAATCTGTACACCCCGTAAGTCCAGGGCATGTAAAAGAGAATGTACGAAAGGAAACAAGACTTGGAAATTAGTACGAAAGGAAGAATTGTTTTTTTTCCGACGGAAAATCTTCCGAACGTCGGAAAGGAAAAATGTTCGTTGTTGAGAATTGGATTCTCAAAATGTATTATTTGAAGAATATGGAACTTATTATCATTATGGAATCTATTTTACGGATTTGGTCACGCTGGGCCCACCCGAGGAATTTTACGCTTTATGGCCCACGAGGTTACGGAATTTGTGGACGAAATGAGAGGCGACACGGCACCCCACACTTGGTCTTGGACGAAATTAAGTGAGGGTAATATGGTCATTGACCACCTTGGAAGATTAGTCTTGCTAGCATGACATTGTTGACTTGTCAACTTGTCCACACGGGCTCGATCCTAGTGAAACCCATCCAAGCCACACATTTGTTGTAATCTAAACCTCCATTGTGTTTTATATACCCAACTAGTAGCAAGACTTGGCATTTTACACTTTGAAAATTAGAGAACATTGAGCTTAGCCAAATAAGACCTTCCTGTTCACCATTCCCACACAAGAAAAATTTGTAGTTTTGATCCTTTGTTCACAAGACTTTAACCCAATGTCCCTAAGGGTATTGTAAGCATATCTCAATAGAAAGATTTCGAAAACGGAGTTTTCGTATTAGTCGCAAGCGGAAACTTAAGAAGTTCTTCAACTTTGAAGTCGGAACTTGAAGTTGTGTTCTTCAGGATTCTAAGGAGTGCTTGAGCGGATTGGAACCTAAGGAAAGGAGCTAAGAATTGCTAAGGAGCGACTTTGAATCTTGGAAATTTTAAGGGCTTGGAAAGGTATAAATTTTGACGCTTTAGCAATTAAGTTTACTTATTGATCAGAGCTATGGATATTAGCAAGCATGAGTTATATATCGTAGTTGATTAGTGTATCGCTATTGGAACCCTAATCCAAAACTAGCATGTTTAGCCTTAAGATTGGAATTCAAGTCGTTATTAGTTTAAATTGTCGATGTTGTATAAAGAAGGAAATTGTAGTTATCAAGTTGTTTATGACTATATAACATGTTAGACCTTAGAACTTGGAATTGGAAAAGAATTGGAAAAGACTTTGAATTGTTGCTTATGTTGTTGGCTAAAATGGCTAGAATATGGAATTACTTCGTATTAAATTGGGCGGAATTTTACACGTATTGTAAGGCGGTAATCCCCTTTGTTTGGTTGTTATTCGAGCCTTAAACGTGGCGTGTTGGTTATTGTATTCGGCCTTGAAAAAGGTGGCAAAGTGAGTAGAAACAAAGGAAGTCGCCCGATTTTCCGTAGAGAATTAGAGACCGATACTTAGTATTATTCTACGTTAGAGACTAGAAGTCGATAGTCTTGTTGTGACCATTATAGGTTGACACTTCTACGCACGCGATTCGCTTAGCTTGTGGATATTAGCAAAAGGTATGTGAACTATCTCCTCTTCTAGCATGATTCCTAAGGATAAAGAAAGTAAGTTCTACTTAAATGATTCATTCCTCGTTGTACTTGGATTGCCTAATATAGAATTTGTTCTATGAACTTCCTTGATTGTACTTTGATGTAAATTGTGTTGTATAATCCATTGTCTTAGTGAAGTTGGATTCTTAAAAGTGAAAGTATTTTACTTAAAGTACATAGAGTCTTGAAAAGGAAGTGGTTTCAAACCTTTGCTAGTGCCTTAGTTCCAAAACCTAAAGGTTGTTGTAATGACTTTAGTGGAGTTAAAGGAGTGATTTACTTAATTGTTTTAAGAGAGGAGAAATGACATGATTTAAGAGAAGTAACTTGTTTTAAAGGTGTGAGTTACTTGAGGTTTAAAAGTAAGAAACTTGTTTTCTAAATATTAAGGGACTCAAGTATTTTGAAAGTTAAGAAACTTGATTTGAAAGTTTGTGATACTTGGTTTTAAGTATAAGTCTCGATATAAAAAGGAATGAAATTGTCTAAAACCATAAATGGTTATAACCCGCTTTATGGGAAGTTGGTTATAACGGCTTATAAGGTTAAAAAGTCGTTTATTTTGATTATCGGGCATAAGTTGTCTATATTGTGAAAATTTGAAGTTACTTGATTTCAAGCTTTGGAATGAGTTTTCTAAAAGTGTAGTAACTTACTTTGAAAAATAGACACACCTTGATACTACGGGTGTTAGTATCTTGGGATTTTACATAAAAAGGAGTCTTTTGAAAAGAATGCACGTACGTAGTACTTTGGCTTGTTAAATGAGAATTATTCTATTTGTGCCTTGATAAGTACTTTGGCTTGTTAAATGAGAATTATTCTATTTGTGCCTTGATAAGTACTTTGGCTTGTTAAATGAGAATTATTCTATTTGTGCCTCGATAAGTACTTTGGCTTGTTAAATGAGAATTATTCTATTTGTGCCTCGATAAGTACTTTGGCTTGTTAAATGAGAATTATTCTATTTGTGCCTTGATAAGTACTTTGGCTTGTTAAATGAGAATTATTCTATTTGTGCCTTGATAAGTACTTTGGCTTGTTAAATGAGAATTTATTCTACGTGCCTTGATAAGTACTTTGGCTCGATTAACGGAGAATTGCCTATGTGTGTTGGCGATAGCCTTGAGTGCAAGGATTATGTTTTATTGTTGCCGCGACTCCGGTTGGAGCCTACCGTCTTGTTGTAAGTTACTCGACGCATCGACAAGCTGACGTGGATTCCACGTATGCTTCCGCTATTTGTAGTACTTGGGTTAAATTCTCGGATTTTTATGTAAGGTACGGTAGTGCTTATGTTTTGTTTGACGCCGCTGAGATAGGGTAAGAGTATAAGGCGGGTAAACCCCAAGACGCTTTACCACCTTCTCCAGGTAAGAGTATAGTGCGGGTAAACCCCAAGACATTATACCCCGCTTGTTTTGTTCACGGTCGGCTGAGATAGGTAAGAGTATAAGTGAGGGGTAAACCCCAAGATGCTTTACCACCTTCTCCGGTAAGAGTATAAGTGCAGGGTAAACCCCAAGACATTATACCCTCGCTTTACCACCGCCGCTTTTCCCGCTGGCCTGCATAGCTTTTAGGACACAAAGGGACTTGGTGTTCATGTATGCCTATTGGTGTTATACTATATCATGGATCGCCAGCAATGGAAGGATTCCACGCATGATTGATATTATGGGCGTGAGACCCATGGTTATATTTTAGAAATGACTTGAGGTACGCCCTCGACTTGTTATGATCGCATGTGTCACAGATCGTAGGTTGGCTATCATACATGTCTCTGCTTTGCTTAGATCGTTATGATTTCATTACAAGATTTATCGCTTTCACATACTTGGTACATTCTTCGCATCGACTTTTCGGGTCACGCCGCAGCAGTTTAGGTACGCAGCTTGCGATCGCAGTGTGTAGGACCCTCAGAGTTTTGATAGCTCCTTCCGGGAGTTTATCTTTTTGGTATAAGTTCTTTCCGCATGTGCTTTTGTACGCTTACGGGTATCATGCGGCCTTGTCCCGCCATAGTTCAAGATAACTCTGAGGTCCGTATTCATACGTGATCGACTCATGTACGGTGTAGTGTATTTGTTATGTATAGTATATGGCAGCCTTGTCGGCTTTGCCCTTGCACGTACGATTGGTTTAAAAAAAAAAAAGAGGTGTTATTTAATTTCCGCAGTTTACTTGTGTTGTTAAGGTAGAAGGGTGCCTGTGTAGGCACCACCACGCCCGGTTCGGCGTGACACAACTGTCACGACCCGACTCGGCCCGTGGATCGTGCCTTACCCGCACCCAAGACATACATCGAGTAACCGGAATATAAACAAGACATGAAACAATATGAATGAGAAACAGCTTTATCTGAGAAAGTTGCTTTCTAAGATATATATATATAAACTTGAACATATCCTTTTACAAACCCCGCCCACAACAAGATTACTGCACTTCTAAGAATGTTATAACAACAATGGCGACAGTGGTCCCGCCATACCCCGAATGTAAGTACCTACAACGACAGGACTATACCAAAGATAAGCCTCCGAGACGCGAGCTTCCCAAAACGCTGAATCGTGACCCTATGAGCGAGGATCAACAATCGTGTACTTACACGCGCATGAACGCAGCCCCCCGAAGGAGGTCAGTACAACAGGTACCAAGTATGTGAAACTGAAAATATTGTAAATAAAATCATAATAGTCTATATGAAACAGAAGACATATATGATAACCAATTTACGATACACAATATGTGTTAAATATGTCAAGTCGTGACTCACGCCTTTAAAGTCATCACTCAAATATAACCATGGGTCTCATGCCCACAATATCAATCATGCCCGTGGAATTCCTTCCTCACTGCCGGCAGTCCATGATATAAAAGCACCAAGGAATACACATGAACACCAGGTCCCACCTGTGTCATAATAAAATCGTACGGGGTAAGTACGAAGGCATAACCGACTACTAAAACCCACGCATCAACAATGCCATAAATCAGATAACGAGGTCTTTCTATACCGCGCCACATGATCGCCGCCACTCGCCTCAAAGATCAATGTGCGCTGCCTAATCTCGAGCTTACCGCACTCCGCATAGGCCACCTAGGCCCGCACGCAGGTATTCCTCGCATCGAGGGTAGCTACTCCCGCATCGCCCCGACTCGTGAGTCCGCATGGCCACATAGACCGCATGAGGTATTCCCGCACACTAACTCCGAACTCGTAGTTCGCATAGGTCCCCGACCCGCATGAGGTATTCTCAATCATAGTCACATTGCATCGCACGAGGTATACTCGACGTGGCAAAGATAACCCCAGATAACATGTCAAGAGGTGAGTGGTACAATACTAACATAACGGCTTATCGTTAAACAACATAAGCACAACAAGGGAAACTCCCTTACACAAACATCACAAGACACTAACACACGTAGCATCCTAACATGTTTACTTATCAAACCAACAAGAAAGTATTACAAGGCTATCACACACCAACATAGTCAAGTTATTCACACAAGGTACTTTCTGTTTTATGTCAACAAGTTCGGGTTTTAACCCCAAAGTACTTCATACATTAACTCTTTAAGAAGATCCGCTTCTTTCACAAAAGGCACACGACAATTCGTAGTAGCAACTAGAGTGACTATCTTTAAGTAAACCCAAACAACTTCCTACCTTCTTTTTGAACCAACTTAAGACAAAAGCACGCCTTCCTTTTAAACGAAAAACACTTCAAATTTTCAAGTCTTTGTCTTTATAAATCAAGTCTTTACTTTGAAATTTTAAGAAAATCAAAACTTGTTTATTAATGATCTTATTAAAGCAAACATGATCTAGAAATGTAATACAATTTTGTCTTATCTTAGCTTCTATGCAGATGGAGGTTTCTACTGGTTTTAATAATACTTAATTAGTCAATACATTTTCCTTTATTAGCGCTGCAGTGGGTTTGTTCGATACCTTTTCTCATTCCGAAATCAATACAAGACTTTCATAAACAATTAAGTAAACTGCCTTTTATCTCTCTTAAGTCGTTATACCTAACTTCCCATAAAGCTAGTATAACTCTTAAGCTTTTAAAACCAAGTATTACTCTTTTTTCAAAAGCAATTCTTATTTCTTTTGAGATACTTCAAGATTCTTATTATTTAAAACTCAAGTCAAAAGACATCGAAGTAAGACCACGCTCGCTAACACACGACGCTCACCGTACTATACATATTCTTTTAAAATATCATGCTCAAGAGGATAGGAAGAATCACATACCTCCTCGGCGAAATCCACCTGCCAAGTCGAATATGTCGCGCGCAGAGTATCAACCTATAATAGTCAAATACGTCTATCAACGTCTAGACTACTCAGAGAATATTCTAAGTGTAAGGTTCTTACTTCTATGGAAAATTGCAAAGACTTCCTACCCGACCAACTACTCAAGTTCATCAGTAAATACACCCTATGTAAGTACAGTTCAATTCTCTTCTTTAATATCCTTCTATATCTTATACTCATTTCTATACTACTACAGTATGTAACCTCCAATTACAATAGAAGGACATGATTAATTACCTCGATAAGCCCAAAATTATCCAAGATTTAATGTCGATCCTGAGCAAGGTTTAGCTCCTACTCCGTGCGCTCCAACCCGCTCCAAGCAACCCTTATACGCTCCTAACCAACTCCTCTTTAAGAACCCACCTAACCAAGTGAAGAACACTAAGGTTCTTGTCCTCACAACTCTCGGCCAAGGTGAGGCTTTAGGGGCTAGGGTGTGAAATCTTTTCTAACTTTTTGGTTAATAATCTTCCTAATACACTAAGGAAGAACACTTAAGAGTTTAGGAATTTTTGGACAAAGTTTGCTAAGGAGAGGGCGTGGACGAACTATCAAGAGGGGTTTCTGCAAGAGCTTCAACTAAAGGGGGTGTTAGGACGAGCTTCTCAAAGGGGGAGAGGGATTTGAGACTTGGAAAATGTTTAAGGGATGAAGAAGTCTTGCTAGCAAGGGGTATTTATAGAACCACCAAGGGCCAAGATTAAAACAAATGGAGGGTAGATGTGGTAGCTTGTTCCGGTGAGGTCTTCCACCAAGTTTCACCACAATGCTGGGACATATGTCCACTACAACAACGGGACATATGTCCCCACAACAATGAACCAAGTGGCCTCCCACTTGCTCAAGAAAACTGGCCCACAATGCCACCCCACAAGCCCAAAAATGTGCACCTACCTACTCCCACTCACCCAAAGAAAAATATCTTCCAAGACTTTGACCACTTGACCATGTCCACTGCCATACTAATTGTCCAACACGCCACCTAAGCGTGACACATGTCGCCTCCAATTGGTCCAAAATATTTCGCCTCTGAAAAATCCGTAATCGGTTAAAATATTAAAACGAGAATTTCCTTCACAAGGTTCTAATCTTTCCACAAAAGTTCACAATTTCATCCATAACCTAATTAGGGCTTGTACAAACGTACGTACGTCCTTACATACATACTACGGTAATACGGGGTGTAATATTCTTCCCCCCTTAGAAACATTCGTCCCGAATGTTCCTTCTAAGTCTCAAAACACGCTAGTGCCGGTGTAGTCTTCACTATAATACTTACTTTAACCAATTATGCCACACCTGGCCATAATATAATACACGCGCAAATACTTAACTCCAAGTCCACAAGGAACCACCTCTAGCATCACAAAAACTCCCACCCAAGGTCTAAAAGATATTCCCTTCGCACCTTCAGTTCACCAAAGAAATGATCACTTCTATTCTCTCACCTGTGCTCGCTTCTTCCCTTACTCGTCGCACTTTCTCGAACACTCGAACTCTTCTTAATAAACTTACCACATTCTGTTATTGCTTCAGTTTCCAAAATCTCAGGGTTATTATCTCCAACTTGGTCATCATTAACCGGGAACACTCTGGATGGATCTCCGATACTTTTCCGAACATAGCAACATGAAAGACCGGCCAGACGCTTCCTACGCTGACGACAAAGATAACTTATAGGCAACCCGCCTATTCTCCAAATGATCCAAAACGCCAAGGTACCTCGCTAAGTTTCCGCTTCCAAATCTCGCCACGCCTTCCGGTGGTACCTTCAAGAAAACCCACCGTCAATCTGAACTCCAAGTGTCGACGCAGATTATCCGCACGACTTCTGTTGACTCCGAGCTGCCAATAACCTCTTCTGGATAAGCTTCACCTTATCCACATCCTGCTGGATCAAGTATGGAACAACTATCTGAACCTTGCCAGCATCGAACCAATCGACCGACAACCTACACTCCCGCCCATACAAGGCTTCATAAGGCGACATCCGAAAACTGGAATGGTAGCTATTATAATACTCACTCAACAAGAGGCGAATAATCTCATACCTCTCAAATCAAAACACCGCCCGAGGGTGAATGCACATCGAGACTCACCAGTTCCTAACTCGCTCGGTAAAACCTCCATAAAAGAAATAGCCAGAACTCGGGCTCTACCGTCACATAAGGTGAAAGTAGGAACCCTGCAGCCTTACAACCTTCCCGATACATAACATCTCGCATAACCTCTCACGAGTAAAATGCTTCGATCGAAAGACAAGATGGGTCGACTCACCTACTGACCATCGGTCGAACGCATCCACGCACTCGCACGACGGTTAACTAAACTTGGGCCTAACACCTCGTGACCCTATCACAAAGTTGTTATACTCGTAGTTCCAAGGTATGTATGTGAGGCGCACGCATTTGAGAACACGTACATAAATTTTGGAAAGAAAGAAAGATGTGATTTTTTTCGACTAAAAGTTTCCGCTTTTTGTGAAGAAAAAGGTTCGTTAACGGGAATTGATTCCAGATTTGGTATTTGGACTTCTTGGATTTTATTGGAATTTTGAGATTTTATTTTCAGAATGGCCACTGGGCCCACTGAGAAATTTACTGCTTTGTGGGGCCCGCTTTGTTTTTGAGATTTTCGGATTTTGGATATTTTCTAAGACGAAATATTTTGATTTAATCGGGGCGACACGTGTCACCCTCAGGTGGCCACGTGGGCCGAAATCGGATGCTGGCTAGGCCACTTGTCCTCGCCGAAATGGCCCAACACTGATGCCTAAATCGTCATGTGGCGTGGTGGGACCCACACACACATGGCCCAATCTTGACCATACACTTACCTTAATCTCGCCCTTGATTCTTCTATATATACCCCATTAGTCAAGACATATTCATTCCAAACTTAAGCTTTCCAAAGCAAATATTTTCCCTCCCTTTGAAGTGGATTTTCGTCCCCCTCCCCCTCTTGAGTGGAAATACTTGGAGTATTGTTTTATAATCCCAAATACCATAGCCTAGTATCCCTAGTAGTATTCCAAAGTTGTTTTAATACTAGGAGCCCGGAAATACTACTTTTTCCAAAAGTCGCAAAATGTAACCCTAGAAAAATCTTCCTAGCTTGGTGGAAGTATTTAGAGAAGTTGTTTAGAAACTTCTAAGGGTCGCTTGGAGCGAGTTGGAGCGTAAGGAATCGAGCTAAACGCTGTCGTGATCGACTTATAAACTTGATAATTTTGGGCTTATCGAGGTAAATAATCATTCCCTCTATCAGAATTGGAAATTACATGCCGTAGTAATATATAGTCGAGTATACTATATATAGAATGAGTATTGAAAATAATTGAACCGTATTTACATGTAATGTATTTACGTGAGATCGTAGTATTATTGTGAAGTAGAATTGTACACGCCCGTTAGACGCACCCTCTCCCCAGGAGTTGCTGGCCTGCAATGGCCCGGTGAGGAGGAGATTTATGTGGTCATGTGGGGGAGGCCAATTTTCTCGTAGAATAAGGAAGCTTGCATTTAGAATATTCTACGAAGAGATCTAGTGAGTCGATAGGCGCTAAGTGGCCTTTTTTATAGTGCCGTAGATTCGAGTAGCGTATTCTACTTAAAGAGTGGAAAAGGCTAGCAGAGTTACAAAGATCGTGAGCGCTTTTACTAATTGTCGAAAATCGCCGCGAGGTATGTGAACCTCTTCCTATCTTTTCTAGCATGATTGTTGTGAACTATGTAGTATTTGAGACGATACGTATGCTAAGTGATTTGGTTGGTTTAAAACATAGGGTGTTATAATAGCTTTACGGGAAGTTAGTTATAACGACTTTATGTAGGAAAAGAATGGTTTATTGATTGTAGAAGTTAAGAGACTTTATCTTGAAAGATAAGAGACTTGACTTATAAACGACTTGATTTTGAAAGTTAAGAGACTTGATCTTGAAAGATAAGAGACTTGACTTATAACGACTTGTTTTCGGAAAAAGAGAAGTAACTTGATTTTAAGTATAGGTTACTTGTTTTGAAAAGAGACTTATGGAATTGAAGAGTTTTGGTTTAGAACATAAAGTGTTATAACAGCTTTATGGGAAGTTGGTTATAACGACTTTATGAAAACAAAAGAATGGTTTTATCATTGGTTTTAAAACGGTAACTTGACATTTGTTTTAAAAGATATGAGACTTGATTTCAACGCATGGGACTTGATTTAAAAGTAAGGGATTTGAGAATTTGAAGTTTTGAAACTTATATTATTTTGAGAAGTGATTTGCTTTAAAGAGAAGGCATGTTATTGTCTAAATTTGGTTTAAAAGGAAAGTATGGAAGTTGTTTTGGTTTACTTAAAAGATAGTCACTCTATTTTTATACTACGTGTCAGGTGACTTTTGTGAAAGAAACGGATCTTTTAAAGAGTTAATGGATGAAGTACTTGGGATAAAACCCGAACTTGTTAACATAAAGTAGAAAATACCAGTGTGAATAAACTCGATTGTGTTGGTTTGTGATAGCCTTGTAATACTTTCTGATAAATAAACATGTTAGGATGCTACGCTGTTAGTATCTTGTGATGTTTGTGTAAAGGGGTTTCTGATTGTGCTTATATTGTTTAAACGATAAACTCGTTATGTTAGTATTATATCACTCACCTCGACTTGATCCCGGGTTGTCGCCTCCACGCGGTAGACTCAGCGGTCTGTGTGACCTATGATTCGAGAATACCTACGCGGGTCAGGGGCCTATGCGCGAGCTACGAGAGTTCCGTGTTAGTGTGCGGGTTATACCTCACGCGTCTATGCGCCACGCGATCGCGAGTCCACGACGACGCCGGAGTAGCTACCCTCGACGCGAGGAATACCTCACGCGCCTACGCGAGTGGCCTATGCGCGAGCCGGGAAGTTCTGTGACTAGACGCGCACATTAGATATCGCGGCGCAGCGGCCGCCGATCATGTGGCGGCCTAGACAGATCTCATGATACGCTTTATGACCTTCGGTACTACGGGTGTTAGTAGCCTGATATGCCTTCGCATTTACACCGCATCGCTTTATTAGGACACAGCGGACCCGTGTTCATGTATTCCTCGTGCTTTTATATCATAGATCGCCGGCAGTGAGAAGGTATTCCACGCATGATTGATGTTGTGGGCGCGAGACCCATTGTTATACTTGAGTAATGACTTCTGAGGCGCGAGTCCCCGACTTGATACGATCGCTTATATATTTTGGATCGTAGTTTGGTTATCATACATGTCTCCCGCTTTATATAGACTATTATGATTTCATTCACGATTTTACGCTTCACATACTTGGTACCGCTGTAATCGACTCTTCGGGCCGCTCATGCCGCAGGAGGTACACCGTTGATCCTCGCCTAGGGTCACAGCTTCAAGGTTGGGAAGCTCCGCTTTCTCCGAGGCTTATTCGTATAGTCCTCGTTGTTGTAGGTGCTACATCTGTGGTATGGCGGGCCCCGTCCCGCTGCCGTTGTCATATCATTCGTAGAGGTATGTACCGCTGGGCAGTGGTTTGTAAAAGGATTTAACTGCTCGCTTGATATATATGTATATATTCGTGAAGCGACCGTGTTAGCCTGTTTCATACTTTAACTCTTGTTTCATGTTTAAGTTTTTATTTCACGATTTTCTCGATGTTGTATCACCAGGTGCCCGGTAGGCACTACCACGCCCGGATCGGTCGTGACAAAAGTGGTATCGTGAGCGCTTAGTCCTCTAAAGTGCACAGCACCGTGTCTAGTAGTAGTCTTGATTATCGGTGTTGTGCACCACATCCATAATCGTGAGGTCGCAGGACATTTAGGATTGGTTTCCATTCTTCTCACTCGAGATCGTGCCTTAGAACCGTGTTGTAAGTCGACTCTCTCGACGTATTCTTTTCACCCGCTATGCCTTCGCTAGTGCAACCAGGGCCCAGATGGGCAAGGCAGCCGAGGGAGCTGCGAGTAGGACACAGAGGGGTACGAGGGTTTAGGCCTGGTCGTTACCTGAGATAGTACTTCAGACGATGAGTTTTATGACGCCGCTAGCCCCAACATAGTTTAGAGCAAGATAGCTTTACCGAGGCCACAATACCGAGCCTCCAGCACTACCACCGTGAGCCAGGATATGAGTTCGGAGATGGCCCAGCATTAGCCAGGCCGGTGGCCGAATGAGGACGACGGAGCCGGTGGTTCCGGCAGCATCAGTGGTTCACCCTAGATCCGATAGTCCGAGACTTCGGATTTCGAGTCGCAGTCACGCAGTTCTATGGATGAGAGCCGAGGACGATCCTCGTGGTGTCGTGCTAATTTGGGAGATTATTATACCTATGGCCACAGTGGCCACATGATGGGAGTGATGTCCTAGTAGGAGGGATATAGGTAGGAGGACTCACCACCGGTTAGTCATGATTCTGGTTCGGAGAGGAGGGGTGTTAGCTGGAGAGGCCACCCCACCTCGGTGGCCAGCTATGATAGGCGCCATGCTGGGAGTGTCAGATCGTCGACACCAGGTATGCTTATAGCCAACAGGGCTATTTGGTGAGAGTTTGTCCGACCAGAGGTAGCACAGATGTAGAGACTCAGCCTTCGGGATCGATGGTTGGTTCGTCGCCTTATATAGCTGTGCGCACCCGCAGGCGTGATTATGGTTAGAGCGACAAAGGGAAAGCGAGGCAAGAGTTGCAGAGAAATCTTTAGCCCCAAGAGACTTGTTTATGTTGTTATGGGTACATGTTAGGTGCTATGTACGGATATCATTGTGTTAAAATGTGAATTAGAAAACATGGGCACTGAGAAAGAGTAAGTCCGAGACGAGACGACATGAGCCTTAGAATTTATAATGCTTAGGACTCGTGCAAAGCCGCCTTGGGTAAAAGATTTTCTTTACGATTTGATCTTTGTCGAGTACATTGTATACGCGAGTATAATCATGATAAGTCCCCGAGTGGCGTGATTTATAAGAGGTAGTTGAGCTAAGAAGACCATTAGGTTTTCGTGACTTGATTAGTGAGATTGTTCCGATCGGGAACGAAAGTCGGCGCGATAACGGGTCCGCCGAGGCAAGGCGCGGTCAACCCGCAGCCCGCTTTGGGGTAGGTCGCTTTGGTGGTCCCGCTTTGTGATAGGGTCACGAGGGTGCTAGCCCAAGTTTAGGTAACCATCGCATTTGTTCGTGGACGGTTCGACCAGAATCGATCGCGAAGGCCGGAATGGCCTTAGAGGATCGTTTAGCGAGATGACCAAGTTTGGGGTAGTGGCCCCAAAGTTTTGGAACCAAGCAATGACCAAGTGGTACGGTACTAGAAAGGGTCTGAGTGTCGAGAAGCACGACGAAAGTGAGAAGTCGAACAATATGTTATGAGAACTAAGTGATCATTTCTTTTCAGAAGTAAAGATGCGAAGGAGTATCCTTTAGACCACGGGTGTGAGCTTTTGTGATGTTAGAGGTGTTTCCTCGTTAACTTGGATTTGTATGATATACTATGGCCATCATGGCGTGATTGGTTTCGTAAGTATAGAAATGAAGACTATACCGCACACGCTTGTTTAGAGACGTAGGCGAACATTCGGGACTAACGTTTCTGGGGGAAGAATGTTATACCCCGTAGTTCCAGGGTATGTATGTGAGGACGTACGTACGAGAATACGACAGAAATTTTGGAAAGAAAGAAAGATGTGATTTTTTTCGACGGAAAAGTTTCCGGTTTTTGTGAAGAAAAAGGTTCGTTAACGGGAATTGGATTCCCGCATTTGGTATTTGGACTTCTTGGATTTTATTGAATTTTGAGATTTTATTTTCGTAAATGGTCACGCTGGCCCACGGAGAAATTTACTACTTTGTGGGCCCGCTTTGTTTTTGAGATTTTCGGTATTTTGGATATTTTCTAAGACGAAATATTTTGATTTAATCGGGGCGACACGTGTCACCCTCTTGTGTGGCCGTGGCCGAATGGTGGACGTTGGCTAGGCCATCTTGTCTCGCCGAAATGGCCCAACACTGGATGCCTAAATCGTTGGCCATGTGGTGTGGTGGGACCTACACACACATGGCCCAATCTTGACCATACACTTACCTTAATCTTGGCCCTTGATTCTTCTATATATACCCCATTAGTTGAAGACATATTCATTCCAAACTTAAGCTTTCCAAAGCAAATATTTTCCCTCCCTTTGAAGTGGATTTTCGTCCCCCTCCTCCTCTTGAGTGGAAATACTTGGAGTATTGTTTTATAATCCCAAATACCATAGCCTAGTATCCCTAGTAGTATTCCAAAGTTGTTTTAATACTAGAGTCTTGAATACTACTTTTTCCAAAAGTCGCAAAACGAAACCCTAGAAAAATCTTCCTAGCTTGGTGAAGTATTTAGAGGTTGTTTAGAAACTTCTATGGTCGCTGAGCGGTTGGAGCGTAAGGAATCGAGCTAAACGCTGCTCGTGATCGACTTATAAACTTGGATAATTTCGGGCTTATCGAGGTAAATAATCTTGTCCCCTATTGTAATTGGAAATTACATGTCAGAGTAATATATAGTCGAGTATACTATATATAGAATGAGTATTGAAAAGAATTGAACCGTATTTACATAAATCGTATTTACTGAGATCGTAGTATTATCGTGAAGTAGAACTGTACACGCCCTGCTAGACGCGTGACCCTCTCCCCAGGAGTTGCTGGCCCGGCAATGGCCCGAGTGGAGAGAGATTTACGTGGTCATGTGGGGAGGTGTCAATTTTCTGTAGAATAAGGAAGCTTGCATTTAGAATATTCTACGAAGAGATCTAGGAGTTGATAGGCGTTTTGTGGCCTTTATAGGTTGCAGTACTTCGAGTAGCGTATTCTACTTAAAGAGTGGAAAAGGCTAGCAGAGTTACAGTACTGTGGAGCATTTTGCTAATTGTCGAAAATCGTCGCGAGGTATGTGAACCTCTTCCTATCTTTTCTAGCATGATTGCTGTGAACTATGTAGTACGGTAGACGTACATGTGCTAAGTGATTTGGTTGGTTTAAAACATAGGGTGTTATAATAGCTTTATGGGAAGTTAGTTATAACGACTTTATGTAGGAAAAAGAATGGTTTATTGATTGTAGAAGTTAAGAGACTTTATCTTGAAAGATAAGAGACTTGACTTATAAACGACTTGATTTTGAAAGTTAAGAGACTTGATCTTGAAAGATAAGAGACTTGACTTATAACGACTTGTTTTCGGAAAAAGAGAAGTAACTTGATTTTAAGTATAGGTTACTTGTTTTGAAAAGAGACTTATGGAATCAAGAGTTTTTGTTTAGAACATAAAGTGTTATAACAGCTTTATGGGAAGTTGGTTATAACGACTTTATGAAAACAAAAGAATGGTTTTATCATTGGTTTTAAAATGGTAACTTGACATTTGTTTTAAAAAGATATGAGACTTGATTTCCCACGTTATGGGACTTGATTTAAAAGTAAGGGATTTGAGAATTTGAAGTTTTGAAACTTATATTATTTTGAGAAGTGATTTGGTTTAAAAAGAAGGCATGTTATTGTCTTAATTTGGTTTAAAAAGGAAAGTATGGAAGTTGTTTTGGTTTACTTAAAACGTTAGTCACTCTATTTTATACTACGGGTATTGTATGACATTGTGAAAGTAACGTATCTTTTAAAGAGTTAACGGATGAAGTACTTGGGATAAAACCCAACTTGTTAACATAAAGTAGAAAGTACCTCGTGTGAATAAACTTGATCGGTTGGTTTGTGATAGCCTTGTAATACTTTCTTGATAAATAAACATGTTAGATGCTACGTGTGTTAGTATCTTGTGATGTTTGTGTAGCCGGTTTCCTTGATTGTGCTTATATTGTTTAAACGATAAACCGTTGTGTTAGTATTATATCACTCACCTTGACTTGATCCCGGTTAAGTCGCTCCGACGCGGTAGACTCGAGAATACCTACGCGGGTCCAGGGGGCCTACGCTGAGCTACGAGTTCCGTGTTAGTGTGCGGGTTATACCTCATGCGGTCTACGTGGCCATGCGGATCGCGAGTCCAGGACGATGCCGGAGTAGCTACCCTCGATGCGAGGAATACCTCACGGGCCTACGCGAGCGGCCTATGCGCGAGCTGCGGAAGTTCCAGACTAGACGCGCACATTAGATATCGCGCAGTGGCCGCTGATCATGTGGCGGTCTAGACAGATCTCATGATACGCTTTATGACCTTGCTGGTACTACGGGTGTTAGTAGTGGCTATGCCTTCGCATTTACCTGCATCGTTTTATTAGGACACGTGGGACCCGTGTTCACGTATTCCTCGTGCTTTTATATCATAGATCACGGCTGGCGAAGGTATTCCACGCATGATTGATGTTGTGGCGTGAGACCCATTGTTATACTTGAGTAATGACTTTGAGGGCGTGAGTCCTACTTGACACGATCGCTATATATTTTGGATCGTAGCTCGGTTATCATACATGTCTCCCGCTTTATATAGACTATTATGATTTCATTCATGATTTTACGCCACATACTTGGTACTGTAATCGACTCTCCTTCTGGGCTGCTCATGCCGCAGGTAGAGGTACACCGTTGTTGATCCTCGCCTTAGTGGTCAGTCTGCGTTTGGGAAGCCCGCTTCTCCGAGGCTTATTCGTATAGTCCCCTGTTGTAGGTGCTACATTCTGGGTATGGCGGCCCCGTCCCTTCGTTGTTGTCATATCATTCGCAGGTATGTAGTAATCACAAGTGTGGTTTGTAAAAGTATTTAAATGTTCAGGTTGATATATATGTATATATTCATGAAGGTGACCATGTTTGTTAGCCTGTTTCATACTTTATGTCGTGTTTCATGTTTAAGTTTTTATTTCAGCTGATTTTATCTGAGGTTGTATCACTAGGATGCCCGGGGTAAGGCACCAGTCACGCCCGGATCGGTCATGACAAAAGTGGGACCACCACAAATTTTCCTTACTTAAACCGGCCGCGGGTCGACCCGCAACCGCCTCAACCCGACCCATTTATCGCGCTAAGCTCTTGTTTTCCTATCCTAACAATCTCACCATCAAGTCACGAAACCTAGTGGTCTTCTTAGCTCAACTACCCTCTTCATTTCACACTACTCGTGACTTATCTCACAAATATATCCCACGATACTATGCACTCCGATAAAGGTCAACATAAAAATAAATCTTTTACTGAGACGGCCTCGCCTAAGGTCTTCACGCATAAAACTATAAGGCTCACACCTTCCCTATCCCCAATCTTACTCCTTTAACTAACCATGATTTCTAATCACAATTAACACAATGCTAACCGAACATAACACTTAAGATATACTCATCTTATCACACATACTAATCTCTGCAGGTTGGCGATATACTCAGATCTATCGCTTCACTCCCTTTGTCGCTCTAATCAATCCCGCTCGCTGGGAGCATACAGGGAAGCGTGATGAACTAGCCACCGATCCCGGTCGAGTTCTACATCCGCACACCTGTCCGGTCTGACAATTTCTCGCAAATGGCCCCGCTGGTCGCAGCATAACAAGCCGTCGGCACGACACTTCCACAACGACACCTACCACAACGATCACACCGGTGCGTGGCCTCCTCTCGCTAACACCCCTTCCTCCGAACCACCGAATCCGCGAATCGATCTCGTAGGTCAGTCCTCCTACTTGCATCCTTCCTACTTGAACATTCTTTCATCACACGGTTCGACGCCGCAGTAAACAAACACCAACAAAATACGACATTCCCGGATTTACGCTCCCACACCGCAACACCGAGGAAAATCAATCCGGCTGGCCGGAACCTACGTATCTGCGGGAACCAAGCCCCGAGCTCACCAACTCCCGCATACCCCGAACGCCCCGAACTCGTGAGGACCATCAGATCAAGGCGAGGCGATATCCGGGCAGCCGAGGCGATTCCGCCTAAAATTACCAGCGACCCCGCCGACCGCCTCTTCTTCGCCGATCTTGGTTAACCCGCCGATCCTCACGCTTTCGCTCACGCATAAGCCCGCACGCAGCCATGCTCATGCCTCGATCAAGAGCTACTCTTGCACAACCTCTTAGATACTATCAAGACCCGTGATAAATCGGTACATAATATACTCGCTGCTAAATCCCTAGCTAGTAACGGTGGTCGCTTCTTTGCAATCCATACTTTCAAGCATCGGGTCGAACCAAGGTCCAGATATCATGGTCGCAGAGGAATCACGCCGCGTATAAACTCATTGGCCGGGCGACGCCGCAACTCCCGAACGGTACCACCTCCGCGATGATCGCCTCAGGCTCGTGAACCCTCTCGCTCTACTTGCAGCCTCTACGCTTTGCCCTTCGCCCGTGTTGTTTCGCGCGAGGCATAATCGTAAGGTAAAGA